>JABSTQ010007348.1:0-36410 GCA_013358835.2 Ixodes persulcatus
GGTATTTCGGAATACTTTTTTGGCGTTTTTTTTAGGTATATCTGGGATATCCCGTTGCATAAAAGGCAAATGAATCTATATATCTCTCTATTTGTATCTTGGCCCTAAAATACATGTATCTCAGTATTTGTATTTCGGAATACTTTTTGGAGCATCTCTTCCCAGCACTGCTCGTGGCACGGGTCTTGCACGTTTGCGGAACCATGGTTGGCGGTACTCGTATATCAAACACGAAACGTGGATTTTTTCGAGCCTCTCTATAAAACAACAACAAAAAAAGCCTCTCAAGCCTCTCTATAGTTACTCTAGCCTCGCTTTAAATAGAGGGTTTTAGTGAGTCGTTTCGACTCAAACGGTTCGTCCCCGAATGATGATTCGCCGATGCCACTGCACATGCGCGCGCAAATGGCGCGAGGACTTGGGAACGGTTTGACCTCGAGTCACAGTTCGACGTATTTTATTTTAAAGACGGCCTCCTATATAAGCTTCGCTATGCCTGTCAAATGAGAGCACACGCCATAGGAAGAAGCAGGGAAAGACGATGAAGCTGCTAAACGTTACGTTCGTGCAAGGGGCGTACCAACCGGGGAAACAAGCCCCTCCCCCCCCCCCGCTCTCAGAGTGTGTGTGTGTGGGGGGGGGGGGGGGCAAGGCATGTGCTTTGCCCCCCCCCCCCCTCCCCCTTGAAGCAGCCGCCACTGAGCAGGGCAAACACTGATTGACGGCGCCCAAGGTATACCAAGGGCTACAGTTCACACGGAAAGAATAAAAACACTGAAAATATACGAGGGACAGGCACACACAGTTCTTTCAACGACCAGTGACATTTAAATGATATGCCCATCACACTATGAAGACCCACTTTGGTCACAGAGAAAATTAAGTGAAGACGAAAATACTAGAAGAAGATACTAGAAAAAGATAAAAATAAAGATAGGTGAATTTAACCATAGCCTATTTAACTTACTGAAAAGGAAGAAGAAGAAAACTGGAGGAGACTTTTTCTATGACAACTCTGGAGCTAGGAATTCCAGCTCTGGTGTCGATAACGACAACGAGGGCTCGGAAACATTGTCTGTGGCAGTCTTGACCTTAAATGCTTCCATTATTTCTCGCCCATACTTATCCTTGAGTGATCCTAGCACGGTAGTGTTTTCTTAGCTAGGGAGCCATCTTGGCAGGTGCGGGCGTGGACAACAATGGACCTTTTGTAGAAATACGCGGTGCGCATGCGCGGAGTATTTCATGCGCCTGGGTTCGAGAGTATCTAGTTCCAAACAATTCCGCCATCTTGCATTTCTCGCCTTTGAGCGGTTTCGTTGTGTCGACCTCGGGGCGGAAGATTGCGCACGATGGGGACAAAGGTGAGCTTGTGGGAGCCGTATCTAGGTCACATCGCCTCAATGGGTGAACAGGATGTAGCTGACGTTTTGGGTGTGGAACGGGTGGGAGAGGCCTTGGGCGCGCGTTGTTTTCCAGTCACCTAGTCTCGAACCGATTCGTGTGTCTAGGTGGCAGCACATATTTGCCAAGAGGTCCATTGGATGGTAAGAGTTGGATTATGCCTTGTTCACTTCGAGAAAGTGTTCCCTCAGGCGAACGTTCAGGCATCGTCTTGTCTGGCCGATGTATTGGCTGCCACAACTGAGCGGAATAGAATAAATTGGCTTTTCTTGGCATTTAACGTATTTGTTGGAGTGCTTGATGGTGCATTCTGGTGGACGACCTTCGTTATTCATCCTTTGGCACATTTGTTTTAGCTTCATCCTACGTGTGAAAACCACTTTCGTGTCGAACCGGGCAGCGAGACTCTTCAGGCGGTGGGCAGTATTATGCACGCGTAGAATGCAAGCCGGGCGTGTGTGGCTGTGTCCTTTGTTGTTAGATGAACGACGGCTGGGGTCAAGTAACAAATCATGAAATGACAATCATTTCATGATTTGTTACTTGTATATATTCAATTTGTTATAATGCATTAATATAATTTTATATATCTGTGATATTTATTTTGAGTGTGTGGGTCTGAGGCTACTCCCTGTAGCTGTAAAGGGAGCTTGGCGAGCTCCGTTTAACACAGGAACTCCCTTAGCGAAAGGGACCTTTATGCGCCGCGTGATCACGATCTCCAGCTCCCTTTGTGACAGGTACCTGGGCTAAAGGTACCTTTACGCTGCCGTGTGATTTGGGTATTAGCTGAAGGTACCTTTAGGTTAGGTCCCTTAGCTGAGGTACCTGTAGTAAACGGCGTTCTTGATCACACGATAAATAAACGGAGCACTTTAGGTTGATGTCGATTGCATTCCAGCTTAGCCGCGAGAGGACCACGTGATAAATAAGTATTTCTCGAAATTGGTTTGACGCGCATTTTTTTTTTATATTTGGATGTCAAATATCACATTTAAAACCGAAATATTATTTCTGTCTGTTTTTGCGGCACTTTACTTTTTTCTCTAAGTCTAAGGGCGCACCTAAATGAGTCTTGCTTCAAAACGTCCGACCTGTTTGGCCACACTGGCCCTAAAGCATCTGCGTTTACGAGTTTGCATTGCGAGCTGGGCGACCTTTTTATGTTTAGCAGCTCCATTTTCTTGCAAAGTTGTCAGTGAAGTAGCTAAATGATGCCCGGCAGAAACAAACCACGCCGGAGTCTCACGGTTCTGCCAGTCACGGGATCGAAAGGGATGGACGACGACGAAGATAAAGGGTCCAGGGCGGGATAGTCGGGCGATTCGTCAACAACCTCGAAAAAATGCTCGCAGTGGTCCATCGCGTTCGGGTTCGTAGCAGACGTTGTTTTCCACGTGCCGCCGCTGCTACCTGCTAGCTAGAGTATGCGTTCATCATTATTGTATTATTCCATCACATTTGTGTTCACAATCATTTCAAAATTTGATACTTATATAAATTCAATTTGTTATAATGCATTAAACAAGGTACAGTATATTTATATATCTGTGATATTATTTTGAGTTCGTAGGTCCGAGGCTACTCCCTGTAGCTGCTCGGCGAGCTCCGTTTAACACAGGACCTCCCTTAGCGAAAGGTTCCTTTATGCGCCATGTGATCACGATTTCCAGCTCCCTTTACGACAGGTACCTGGGCTAAAGGTACCTTTACGCTGCCGTATGATTTGGGTATAGAGGACCGGTTTTTTGGATCGTTGCTGGAAACTCCAGCATATGCCTTGAGGATGAAGATGAAGCCTTAAATCCAGATCACTCATCTGTTCGTCCTTCACTCGTAAACCTAAGACTCAAAAACAAGTTGGTACGCCACTGCTTTCGTGGTTTTGTTTACTCCTCGATTTTCATGAAATGTATAATATTAACAAAACATAGCATCGCACCGTTGCAAATGGTACCTTCTGGAGTGCTCCACAGTATCCCCAACCGCAAATCTGAGCTCTAAAAAGCGCACCTCGGCGGCAGGAGGGCTGACTAGCGCAAGATGTCAGCACACCTACCAACGAGGTACCAACTCCGAACCGATTTCAACTACTCCCGGAAGAGCAAGGCGTTTCTACCTCCTTAAAGGGACCCAGAGCCTTGATGGAAAGCAGACAAACAACAGTCACTTCAAAGCAGACTTGTACCGTACGCATTACAAGTAATCAAATTACTTGTAATCGATTACTTTTTTGAGTAATTTTGTAATCAGTTGATTACTTTTATTAGGCAGTAATCACAAGAGTAATCCGATTACTTCTTGAGTAATAAAATTACTTGTAACCGTTACTATTTTTCCACGGGACCCCTCCCCCCCCCCCCCCCCGGCACACGCCTTTTTTTTCTGAAATGACAAAAATAAAATTTGCTTTTTTTTTTCGAACGGAAAAAAGAAAGATTTTTGCGGAGCTGTAGGAAACGAGGTCAATCCCTTTCTATGTACAGTTTCTGTGGAATGTCCGTTTTTTTTTTTTCGAGCTGGGTCTGGGAGTGGGAAGCCCCAGGGAAGCCACAGTGCGTGACAAAGGCCATTCAGGGCGAAGTTTGAGGGAGCAGAGTGTAGCTTTGTAAGTCCTTCGTTCAAACTAGCCCCCTCACGCACACACACACAGAAATAAAAAAATAAAAAAATCCTGCTTAGGGTACCTACTCGCAGCCCGTAGGAGAACCAGAACCGAAGAATGCCTAAAGCGGATGCAAAATATAACAAAGCCAGTTGAAATATTTCCCCATTTCCCCTACGTGGTCTTTGTGACAAGCAATGTTTCGAGTTGAGAAGTGGTCGGGGCGATCTCTACCGCTAATGGATACTTCACATGATCCCTTTCAAATCCTGGAGCTGCTGCTCTTTTGTATAACATGCGAGCTCATACACATGTGAATAATAGAATGAGCGACACAAACTTTGAGCGACAACCCTTGCTCAAGCTTAACAAGATCTAGAACCCCCTCTGCTTCCCCCCCCCCCACACACACACGCACACACACACTGGCGAACGCCCAAATCATTAAACTTCTTCAAACGAATTCTATGCTTGTGTCGCATTGTGAAGGTGCTACGACCACGAAGAGGGAACCAGTTTTTCTTCTTCAATACTTTTGCAAATGTGAAATATAGGTTGGAAGTAGTTCATTGTTATGAGCGCTAAAGATGTGTCTTTACACAATAAAGTAATCGGAAAAGTAACGGTTACTTCTTTAAGTAATATCCAATTACTTTTGCCGTCGAGTAATCAAGTAATCTAATCGAATACGTTTTAGCCAAGAGTAATAGTAATTGTAATCGATTACTTTTTTTTAGTAACGTGTACAAGACTGCTTCAAAGAAAGCTGAGACTCAAGACATTTCAACCAAGAGACCACGGGTAAAAATATCACCCAAACTCATGAAGACATCAACGAACGACCTTTTATACCAACGTGCCACTTCCACGTACGAACAGAATGAAGGCATGATTGAATATGACGACGCCGGATTCATCCAGGTGACTTACAAGAATAACAGGTCGTCAGGAATACCAATCATATTTCATACGACCTTTAGGGAGTTCTCGTTCTGGCAAGTAAATCCGAATTCACTGGCAAATGGGGTGCTTGGGATCGCACAAGAAAACGAATCTGTCCCACAAAATCACTAAGGATGGTAGTCTCGCAGTGAGTGTCACTTCACTACCTGCTGCTAATAAATTGCTAGCAACTACTACTCTCATGGGGTTCGAAGTAAAGCCACCACGCCGAAGTCATATTCGGAGAACATGGGAAAAATCAAAGGATTTCCACTACAATGCACAGACAACGACCTTATGGAGTACTTACATGATGCAGGTGTACGCACGTCCAAAGGCAGGTCACATACAGGAGACAAAAGGAGGGCAACTCAACGCCTCACCCCAAGGACAGCGTGATTCTTCTTTTTATACAATACCACCCGATGCCAAATCGTGTGTATTTAGGTTTCACGAGCCACCGTTTAGAGGAATACTTTGGCGCCCCAATTCAATGCTACCAATGCCAACAGTTTGGACATATCGCACAAAGCTGTCGGAGCGCGAGACGTTGCAAGTTTTGTGCCGGTCCACACCACCACGAAGACTGCAGCTATCGCTCTGAACCAAACTGCGCGAAGTGCGGATATTCTCACGCGGCAACATATGCCGGCTGCTCCAGCAAGAAAGCCTACCACAGTGCTGAGGAAGCAGAAACTCCTGAATGGTCGCGCCCCCATTCGTGAATCGCCACCTCCGAATCCAGAGACGGTACACCAGCCTGAAACACCAAGTCAAAGAGAAATATTAACGCCTAAGAAAAAACGGACGTACGCACATGTTTTGCAACGACCGTCGAAGAAACAGACAAGTGCCACAAATGAGAAAGCTCAATGTGATCCAATGACCTCTGCACCAATTTCACAGAGAACATCTCAACAGTCAGGGTTACCGGTGCCTACTGCGTCTGTCGCCCGCAGAGCTTCAAGACCTTCAACTTCCCATGTAAAAATGTCGACAATTTGTGACACGGCCATCAGCGGTACAGGCACAACGGCCACCCCACCATACCAAGGGATGGATCAACAATTGCTTCTCCAATTGGTCTTTCTGCAGTGAAAGCAATAATCAAATCACTTCGCGATGCCCTGAACATCTCCGAGGCCGGTAAAAGCGTTGCTAGCTATGGAGCCACTTTTACTGGCTTTGAATAGATCGATGTAAATGAATAAGGAATATCGCCGAATGACAATATTTCAGTGGAACGCCAATTCTCTTCGTACAAAAATGGGCAACTTCCGGAAGCTCGTCGCCGAATTTCAGTTTCCTGTTATTGCAATATCTGAAGGAGACCAATTCAGACTCGCTGGCTATGTCTCATACTGCTCAAAACGTTCACGTGGTCTAAGTCGGGCCTTGATTTGTGTGAACAAATAATACGATTCGTCCTTTTTATGAACATCTTCATCTGATGGGCCAGAATATGTTGCATGCAAACATTGCAAAGTCAGGTTTGGTGAGAAGGTATTATCGAACCAGCCATAACTATTACCGAAAAAAGATATCACGTCCATCTTAGCTGTTAATAGTCCGTTCGTTATGTGTAGCGATTTTAACGCACATAATACACTATGGGGAGGTATGCAATGTGACAAGCGTAGTAATATAATAGAAGCCATCATTGACAAAAATAATCGATCTATGTTAAACAATGGCACACAAACCATCATTCGAGGATGCAATTATTCGAGCGTTCTGAACATAATTTGCTCACAAGGTACTTTTTCTGATATGGTTTGGCACATAGACGTTGAAACGCATGGGAGTGACCACCTTCCCATTCTTGTACAATATTCAAAAGCGATGTTTTTAAGCCGGAAACCAAGAAAGACCAATATCACGAATTGGCGTAGCTTCCGGCGACTGAATACAATTCACTGCAAAAATATAGATACGTTAGAAGAGTTTACTTCAATTGTGAGGGCAAATTTTGATCGTGTAACACGACCAGTATCTGCCCCCGAAGGGTATGCGGGAATATATGCGTCATACGAGCAACTTGGGGCGATACGCCGTAGAGCAGAAAGAAAATATCGAAGGTCGGGGATGATAGAGGAATATCGAAAAGCTCAGCACGTGTACGACCTTATCCGCCGCAAGCTGAAACAGCTATCCAGGCATCGATGGCGACAACTTTGTGCTAAGATGGCAGCTGTGAGAAATCTCACAAGGCAACAAAGTCAAAGCATTCCGTTCACCAGTTACACAGATGTATCCTCTCCGCGTAATTGCGTTGTCAGGAGGAGTATCAGAATTAGTATTCGCTGTCCAATTTTGTGAATTACTGGTAAACTCGAGCAATGCAGCTTAGACCTTAAGGTATCGTGCATCGTGTGTAATAGCCCAAAAAGCTTTTGACTGCGAATTACAGGCCTCCAATACACAAATGGACGGCTCTTCACTATTTCGTGAAATGAAATGCGCCTCAACTCGCAGACAGAAGTAACCCGGTTTCGACTTGATAACATGGGAAATACTGGCGAATCTCAGTCCGACTGCCACTATCAATCTTCTCAAAATGTTTAACTCTATCTGGAATGGCGAAGCTGTGCCTGGAAAGTGGAGGACAGCCAAAGTCACGGCTCTCCTGAAAGCAGGAAAGATCCCGATGGAATTAGCTTCGTTCCGGCCAGTACTCTTTAATTACACTATTAACACTACTCTTTAATTTCAATGAGTTACTGTCACTTTTGAAACGACAATCTATTTAATTGGTATCATAACCTTTACACTAAACATACGTGTGTTGAATGTAGGACAATGGTATCTTTATTATTTTTCTTGTTCACGGAGGTGACAACCATCCCCAAAATTGCACTGGCTAAATTTCTCGTCCACAGTTAATGGCAGGGAATCGAACAGTGTTTCTTAGGACTGTCCGATGACTGACATGCAACTCCAGAAGCTTGGCGTAGAAAGGTAGAATACCTAATTGATACAATAAAATGCCATCAGCAGCCCACCTACATTTTATTGCGTGAATGACAGTAGCCACAAACCGCAATAAACGGTCAACTGTAGACATAGGCACTAAGCGTGCACTAACTTCGAAGCGGTAGAAACCCTGAAGTCTTAACGTACCTACCACCATGTTGTTAATGGCAAAGTGGTGTTTGCGGCAAAGTGTAGGAGGCCTTCAGAACGGTGACGGTCTCCTTCAGACCGATGATGATGGTAACGAAGGTTCAGTTAGATTCTAGGTTCCGTCAACGCACCCCACGACGTCGGTGTGCTTGTCGCGGTTGCGTCGAAAGCCTTCTTTCGCACATGCCTCAGCTTCCTCGGTCCAGGGTTTTGTCGACGCAGCCGCCTCTTCCCAGTTGGTTGACGGCGACACTCGCAACGGCCGTCACGGCTCTGATCACCATCGACTGGACATTAGCTATGAGATCATCGGTGGCAACCGCGCCCTTGTAGCTTCCCGTTGCGAAAAATCTCAGTGCGATTCGATTAGTAGCTGCTGCTCGACGGTCATCATCTCTCATCGTCTCCGTCTCTTGGCGCGCAGCTGGTCACACTGCGATCGCACGGTGCTTTTTGACAAGCGGTACTGTCGTCAGAAACAGTCGTCGTGCATAGCGAAGGCAACCGGGTGTTCCCAGAAAACCAGTCATTGTACGCGTTGGTCGAGACATCGTTGAGCAACAAGCATCGCCGTCATTTTCTACGCTCTAGAATCCTGCCCAAGCTTTTTCCTCTTCGCACGAGCACATCACCCCGAACGATGCTTAAACGAACGTTGGCTTGCACTGCGCAAGCGCGCCTGCTCGACAGGGACGTTGAAAGCCCGGAACACGTTCTTGTAGCTCCTATTAGCGGCGAGAAGTTTTGGTGGCGCCCTCCTGTGGTTCCCCTTTGTGACGTCATTACCTTACAAACAACAAGTTCGATGGTGTTTGTTATTAGCATGGTGGAAGCTTGAAATCATTGCGCTCTCAAAGGAACACTGCCAACACCGTCAAAATTGAAGTTCTTTCATTCCTCTTATTTCCGTCGATGAAAATCCCCTTTCCGACGTCATAGTCAGCGTTCGGCCAATCGTGGAAGGCCGACCACAGCGACGCTTTCGGTCGCGCACGGGGCTAGTTTAGCCTCGCACCCAGCCACGTTGTCTCCATATCCGGTATGCGTTCCGAAAAAAAAAAAGCAAGAGATTACAGCCCTGAATATGTAAAAAAGTATAGAAGGGTCATAACAAGAACGACTGACGGTTGCAATTAAAATGTTAACACGTTCTACTGTCGAGGCGAGAAGAAAGCGATGTTTTCACGCATACCGGAAGTTCCAGAATTAAAGATGGCGGCGCCCACGTAGAAAAGGTGTATAGGGAGTATTCACTGGCGGCCATATCCGTGTGCGCTGCTGCTGAGCGCGTGCTGACGGCGAGCTTCCGCAGTCCTTTTGGAGCGTGCATTTAGCACCACCAAGGTTGCCGGTCTTAGCAGGCTATTAATGTGAGCTCGTTCTGAGCATGCGCTCTAAACATCGCCCTCAAATATGGCGTCCAGTGAATACCTCCTATACTCGCACTAGCTCGCACTCATAGTGAAACAGAGAGTAGGGTGTGTCGAGTAATACCGCATTTAATCTAGTTACGCGACTTCCGCTATGTGCTACGTAGGTCGGACGTGGTCATAAAAAGGCTCTGGGTCATACATCACTTTGTCGTCACGGTCCGAACTTGAAGAGCGACAGTTACGGCAAACGGTTGCTTTCGTGTTTCGCAAACGTTCCCATGGGAACCGCGTGGAATTATCACGCGCGCTGTGGCCAATAGGAGCGCGCGGTTCGTAGGGGGGAGGAGTTTACGACCGTTTGTGACCAGAATAGCACCCCCTGAAACACCTGGACTTCAACTTTCAATGAAGGGTCAGATACTGGAACGCGTACAACGCCACCGATTTCTTGGAGTAATCATGAATTAATGTCTTACATGAGTCAAACTTTGGGGGGGGGGGGGGGGTGCTTATGTGGCTTCGCCCCCCTCCGAAACCTCCGGCTCCAGTGCGACATATTTTTCCCTCACACGGGGTCCGATTCTGGTAAATTTACGTTGTGTGTGAGCTGCTGACTCTCCGAAAAGGAACGCTGAGACATTTCAGAAGGGAAGGGAACCGAAAACAATCCAGTCATTGCCGCAGGGAGCCCACACGAGCAAGAGATGGGTCGACAACGTTAAGCCTTTTGTCCCACACTGCTGCCGCTGCTCTTGTGTGTAGGGATGCCGCGAACCACCCTAGGTTCGATTCGAAAGGTTTCGATATTTTCGAACCGAACTGAT
Source organism: Ixodes persulcatus (assembly GCA_013358835.2). Taxonomy (NCBI): domain Eukaryota; kingdom Metazoa; phylum Arthropoda; class Arachnida; order Ixodida; family Ixodidae; genus Ixodes; species Ixodes persulcatus. Next base: position 10,272 of record JABSTQ010007348.1, read on the forward strand.
GTTCGAAATCGAAAGGTTTCGATATTTTCGGACCGTACGGAGGTTCGAATTCGAAAAATTCGCAACTTTCAAAAATCGCGGAGTTTCGAATTCGAAAAGTTCGAAACTTTCACGGTTTCTAAAAGTTCGGGTTCGATTATTTCGAATATTGTTTTACTTGAGGTTCGAGAAATTCGAATATTTCGAACTTTCCTAACTTGAAAATTCGAGAGAATCGAATGTTTAGAATTTCTTTGGATCTGAAATTCGAAAAATTCGAACGTTTCGAATTCTTATAAACAAAGTTCGATTAATTCGAAGATTTCGAATTTCTTTCTACATAAAGTACGAAAATTTCGAAAGTTTCGATTCTCTTTCAAAGCTAATTTTGAAAAAAAAAAAAAAAAAAAAACCCTTCGAAGGTTTCCAATTTCTTTGAAGTCCAAGTGCGCAAAGTTCGAGGTCCGGTTTTAATGTTCCGCCACAGTTTCAGTTTCAAATAACGTTTTCACACCTCACTGGTTTTCACGAAATCAGGTTTAGAAAAGTTCGGGTGTGATATTTAGACTGCGCGAAGTTGGTCAGGCAATTAAGTGAGACGACGAGTTTCCCGGATGTGTTGGAATATTTGCCAGTGCAGAGTGACAGATCAGTAATTGTGACCGCCAGCCCGAGGTGGCCATTAACGTGCATCACGAAGTAGTGATCACACAAACGCACTGTTTAACGATACTCATCCAGTTTGAAACGGCCAGGGGCAGGCAGGTGGTTGAGGCTCAGAAAAACCTTGAAGCGATCTGGCAAACTGCCTCCCTGCCCCCTTGCACGCTGGTAGTAATCCGATCGAACGCCGCCCAAGTGACGCTGGCATATAGTAAGTTTAGTTTGTACATGATGCAAAACCCTGAGACTGTGAATGAAATTTGAAAGAAAATTGTAAGAAGACAGAAAAAAAGGGACAGGGCCTCAAACGCAGCTCTGGGAATGAAATTTGAAAGTGTAAGAAGACAGAAAAAAGGGGGCAGGACAACGTCTCAAACCCAGCTCAGGACAACGTCTCAAACTCAACTCAGCTGAAAAGTCAGCTCAGGACAACGTCTCAAACTCAACTCAGCTGAGTTCGAGACGTTATCCTGTCCCCTTTTTTCTTTCTTGTTACACTATTTCTTGCGAATTTCATTCCCAGTCTCGGGATTTTGCATCATGATCAACATATATCAGCTCGCCTGCACCTTTACAATTTTTTTTGTTTGTAATTGCTTTGGAGGTTTATTTCCCGGGACGGAAGAAACGCCGAGCAAAAAGCACAGAAGCTGATACAACTTGAGGTCGAGGAGCGTTCTACCATGCATATCAGTGGCGTTGGAAGAGGAAAAACGGGGGGCTCCAGTCTCTCTCTTCCCCCCCCCCCTCCCCAGATATTTCGGACTGTTAAAGTAAACAATGCGGGGAAGGAGGGCATGGTCGAGCTTATTTTAATCCGAAATTATTTAGGCATATGTATAGCTACTGTCGCTCTTCACTGCATAAAAGATCGCGTAGATGGTCATTGTTAGAAACTCGTTGTCAGAAGGCACTACTCGTCGCATGCTCGGTGGCTCGGAAGTTCAAAGCTATCTGTTTTCGACCTAAATAACTGTGCCATTGGTAAAAAATAATAAATAAATAAATATAACAATAAATGCAAAAATGAAAAGCTGGAGAGAAAAAAAAATAAACTATCAAGTACCCACCGGAAGTGTCGTATTCTTACATAGTCAGAGGCCCAAAACTATGAAACAAGTTTCTCCTACCAAAATATGTACAGGCCAAAAGAAACACGCCACAGAAACGTAAAATTAGAAAAAAAATTAATTTTTTTTTTATGACGTGCTGAACTTGAACAATTTTAGAAATCTTCTCCCATGAGTTAATTTATTCCTCAACGTGAAAAAAACAATAAATACATTATTTGGTATTCTGCAGATGGTAATGATATGTACTGTCTGTGGTGTTAATTTAAATGCAATACCTCAAACAATGTAGACGAAACAAATTACCAAGTTTAGGGCATAATTGCCCGTAGATACATGTTTGGATATTTCTTCAAAACTCGTCTTGAATAACAATGGTTATATCTTAAGACGACACTTACATAGGCTATGCATAGATCATTCTTAAAAAGTTTAACATCTCTACCATAAATAGCTCCGGCTATAGCGCGCTTCAAATATGGCACAAACGCCCGTCGTCCTTCCTCGCTCCTTCGGGAATCTATTTCTTTAAAACCAAGCATGCCAGATGATTGAAATAAACGGCATTGTCTTTCGCAAGGAATGCGGCACCGCATGTAAAATTGAAAAAAAAAAAAAAAAAATCACGAATGTACCTTACTGCTTGAATCCAAATGAAACCGCCTGCCGGACTTTCGAAGTTCGACGAATTCGAAATTTTACCCCAAAAGGTCGAAGTTCGTCGACCTTTAGATTTTTCAGGAATCGAAAGTTCGACAATTTTCGAATTCTGCAGATTAATAAGTTCAAAAGTTCGAAACTGATCGAATTTCTTAGCGTAGGAAATTCGAAAGTTCGAAAAGCTTCGACCTTTTTAGTGCAAGAAGTTCGAAAGTTCGAAAATCATCGAATTGTTTAGTCTATCAAGTTCGAAAGCTCGACAAGCATCGAATTTTGCAGCGTAATAAGTTCGAAATTTCGAAAAGCGTCGCACTTCTTAGTTTAATAAGTTCGAAAATTCGACTTCCGTCGAATTTCTCGATATAGAAAGTTCGAAAATTCGAAATCTTTCGAATCTTTCGAACCGCTTGATTCGATCATCGAACCTTCGGTTCGAAAAAAGTTCGCGGCATCCCTACTTGTGTGTGGTTCTTTTGATACTTTTTTCCTTCTTCCCGTCGTTTTTCTTTTTGTCATCACCGCAGTCTCGGTAGTTTTTTTGTTTTTGTGTTCGCTTGATACTACGGCATTTACGTGGATTCGCGGAACAAGTTCTGCTACGGCAGTGGCGGATCCAAGGGGGGGGGGGGGGGCGACGGGGGCGGCCGCCCCCCTTCCCCCCCCCCCCCCCCAAACGAAGTCGACCCTCCCCCCTCCTCGGAGGGCAACTTGATAAGGGTGGACCCGCCAGTGCAGAAGAATGAATGGGAGAATAGTATCTTTACAAAATTTCCGCCCCCCCCCCAAAAAAAAACAAAAAACAAAAAAAAAACAAGAAAAAAAAACGGAGTTCTGGATTTGCCCCTGTGCTAAGGTTTGAGTGACACGTGTGGCAACTAGTCAACGATGACACTGGTCGACTATTGATAGACTTCTCTCTCGACAGAGAGACACTTCTTGGAGTTCGTGTTCAAATGTTTTCGTGACGGATATTGCGGGACGTATGGATATACGATCGGCAGGTGAGAAGCAACTTATTTACGGGCTTTCTTTGTCATGCAAGACACGAGTAAAGTGCTGCAATCGTTTTTTCCAAATCTTGTGATAAAATGGAATCTCGTTCTTTGTCGTTATCCGTGAGCAGTTGCTTGTAAATAAGCGTGGTAATATTTTAGTTTTCACTGGAAGGTGAATAAAAAGTTTGTGTGGTTATTGAAAGTGCGTTGTTCGTTCTTATGTGTTTATCTATACTTGGCCAATTGAAGTGGCCAAGGTGGCCCTTCATTTATTTACAGGAGGTATTTGAAGATGCCGCCCGGACCGGGAACCATCCAGCTGATGGTGTAGCCGTGGAAGCCTACCTCGAGGCTCGAGCGATCTGCCCGAGCGATATCTCGTGGTGCTTCTTCTTTTTCTTTCACCCGCGCACTGGTGCGCGTCTTTTCGCGTGGCTCGCTCTCTGTGAGCCACATCGCTATCGCGGAGACCTAGTCGCTACTGGCGACGTGCGCGATCAAAAGCGTCGCTGTGGTCGGCCTTCTACGATTGGCCGAATGGTGACTATGACGTCAGCAAAGGTTTTCTCATCGACGGAAATAAGAGGAATGTAAGAACTTCAATTTTAACGGTGTTGGCAGTGTTGCTTTGAGAGCGCTATGATTTCAGGCTTCCACCATGCTCATTACAAACACCATCGAACTTGTGGTTCACAAGGCAATGACGTCACGAAAGGTAACCAAACGAGGGCGCCACCGAAACATCTCGCCGCTACTTTTCTTGACAAAGCGGTGAAGAGGAGGAGAGCCCGTGCACAGCTTTATTCAGCGCTCAAAATGGGAGAGGGTATGCGTGCCTGTACCCTCCACTGCATTGCCAAGGAAAGTTGTCGGCCAGTTACCAACGTTACTGAGCAAGTTCAGTTTCGCAGCTCCCTATAGACCTTTCCAGAAAAGAGCGTGTGGCCGGTGCCATTTTGAGTGTTCGTGCGTATGGCGCGTGCTTTGCTCGCTTTCCGAAGCGACGAACACGCACGTGCTGGGCTGTGAAGATCGCACGCTGGGCTGTGATTTTGTAAACATTGGAATGGTGTATTCTCGCCTGCAGATGCAAGTGGCCCAGGTGGCGGTCACGAGAACTAGCGGCGCTGCAGTCAGACCTTTCTTCCATGTCTCGCGTGTTGTCTGCTACCACTACGTTGAGAGCTTCCTTTTCTTTTTCTTTTCTTCCTTTTTTTTTTACTTTCATGTGTATATTAGCAAAAAAAAAAAAAAGATGATGAAGATGAAGTGTAATACACCACAGAGATCAGAGTCAGCGCATTGTGAGTGTTCTTTCTTTGAGTGTTTGAAATTTATTTTTGTGTGCGTCTGTTTCCTTGCGCTGTGAAGTGCTAGCATGAATCAACAACTCGCCCAAGCTCAAGTACTGCTATTCAAACTTGGCGGGCTAGACAATCGGAAGCAAGACTCGACTGCAGCGCTGCTAGTTCTCGTGACCGCCACTGAGTCCACGTCGCAGGCGGAGCTGTGAAACTGAGCTTGCTCCAGTAACGTAGGTCGCTACAATACTAATGGGTGTTTCCATCTCAAATCGGGCAGGCTAAAACGGTCTAATTTTTAATTTTGATGAAAAAGATATATGTTTTGGGGCATATCTCAAATGAAGGAGGGCGCAAACCGGATGTTCCCCAGATTTTTTGTTCTCGAGTTACGAAGCGTAGAAGCCGCAGTAGCAGAAACTAGTGTTTTTGCCTGCCGTCGCAGTTCGCGTGTTTGACACCCTCTGCTAGCGCTAGTGTTTTTCCTATAACTTTTTAACTTTTTCCCCTCATTTAATAAGTACTATTAAGATACCTTGACGTGTTCAAATATTTTTTTAGGAATTTGATTGTTTTCTAAAAAAATGTCAAACTCGTCACTCAGGTCGATTTTTGGTCACTTTGACAGCTCATTACTTTGTCTGTACTTAAGGTAAATTTTCTTTCTTTGGCTCTATAGAAAGATTAAAGCAAGCCCATTATAGATATAATAATATCATCATAATCTGTCAAATAGCCGCTCCGCTGCCTTCACGTAAACGTTGTAAGAACTAACAAATGTTGAAAGTTTGAGGTCAATTTTCTCAAAAACCCCATTTTTGTAAGTTTTCTATTTTTTTAAATTACTTTAGATATATTAGTCGAGTACAAGAAAAAAACAATCTAGAAATGTAATATTTTGGTTGTATGTCCTCTATTTGAGCCACAATCGCGTGAACTGTGTGCTCATTTGATTAAAATGACCACACATTTCACGTGATTGCGGCTCAAATAGAGGACATACAACCAAAATATTACACATCTAGATTGTTTTTTTTTCTTGTAATCGACTATTATATATAAAAGAATTTAAAAATTAAAAATTTACAAAAATGGGTTTTTTTAGAAAATCACTCACACTTTCAACATTTGTTATTTCTTACAACGTTTAAGTGAAGGTAGCGCAGCGGCTAGTCAACAGATCATAATGATATTATCATATCTATAATGGGCTTGCTTTGAGCTTGCTATACAGCCAAAGAAAGAAAATTTACCTTACGTGCAGACAAAGTAATGACCTGTCAAATTTGACCAAAAATCAACCTGAGTGTCGAGTTTGACATTTGTTTTAGAAAACAATACAATTTCTAAAAATATTTGAATACGTCAAGGTATCTTTACAGTACCTATTAAATGAGTTAAATGAGTTAAAGTTACAAAGGTGTAGGAAAAACACTAGCGCCAGCAGAGGGTGTCAAACACGCGATCTGCGACGGCGGGCAAAAACACTAGTTTCTGGCACTGCAGCTTCTACGCTTCGTAACTCGAGAACAAACAAAAAATCTGGGGAACATAAGGTTTGCGCCCTCCTTCATTTGTGAAATGCCCCCAAAACATATATTTGTTTCGTCAAAATTAAAAATTAGACCCTTTTAGCCTGCCCGATTTTAGATGGAACCACCCATTAAACTAATGTTATTTTATTGCCTTTACCGCGTGTATACTAGGATCTTAACTGTATTAAGGTAATAGTGTTATTGTATAGAAATTAAGTTATATTTTGTTCTAAAGCAGCTCGAGCCCATAGGGAGAAGTAAATTAGTTAACTGTAAATAGTAAGTTTAACACCCCTGCCATACGGAAAAGTTAATATATTTTCATCAAATGATATGGGATTTAATCAGCTCGCGGTCTTGAGTGATATACGAGAGTCGCAAGCTGATGTTTCGACCCCGTAATGTCATTCGATCGAAATTACATTAATTTTGCCATGTGGCCGGGGTATAATCCAAGAATTCAGTGACTGCACGCCATAACATCGCTTACATGATCGTAAGTGAGTGACACTTGTCTAGACTCTAGCCGTGTCCCCGTTGACTACGTCTACTTGATTTTTAACTGTGATATGTTTTACTGTGTCCAATCACTGCGTGTATCGCCATTTTATCGAAGTATTTCTGTATAAAATATTCATTCCTACAGCAATAATTGTGTGACTTAATGTTTTCGACTGAAAACAATCACATTTTTCTATAGACGTCACGCATACCTCGTGCCATTTCGTACCGATTATTTAACGGTATAATATGTTGCCCGTGTAATAAAATGTTATCTAGACCCGCTGCTATGTGCAGCTTTCATTTTAGCTAATAAGACACGCGCATGTGACTAAAAGCGCCTTACGACGGTTGATTCACGCGCGTTGCCTTCGCTTCGAGGCGCACCCCCGATGGCCTTCCTTAGCGAAGTCAGGACCAACAACGTCACGATTTCGTCACATGCCGCGCGCGTTTGACACCACGGGCCGCCCCCGTAGGAGGAGGAGGTTTCCGCGTCGTCCGGTTAAAATATGACCCACTGATATTTAGTTACTCTCTCCGTACCCGCTGGGTTGCCCTGGGTTGCCCGAGCCACAACAGACGGGGAAACCGCAAAAAAAGGTAGACGCTTAAATGGGATTTGTCACGCTGGATGTGCGATGATAGTTATGTAGTATGAAACGAACGGAACGGTTTTGAACGGCTTCTGCAAGAGTTTTAGCAGGATTCCAGATAGTGGCTACGTATTCGGGGACGCCTTTTTCGGAGGTCGATACGGGGCAGAGCGAAGTAGCAGAGTAATAGTTTGACGTCTGTGACGTCATGTCCGGTTTTAGTGTCTTCACTTCGCTTACTCCTCCGGAGTAGGCTCCCAGCTCGGTCAGGCATAGTTGGTAAAAAACGGCCCGTGCCAGTCATTTGCAAAGCGACGTAGATGGAAACAAATTGCCGCGGCGTTTTTCGCGGCCTCGGAGATGCAGGAGCGAGCCGACGTTAAAAAAGATACGTTTCAACTACGAGAGTGTCAGCAAGAGCCACGTAAATACCTGCACTGTGCACACTCGGAGCGGACGCGCACGTGTGATCAAAGTGCTTCGGGACCGATCTTTTATGAGTACCAGTCGTTACTGACGTGACACTCGGCAAAGAAAGGTGGGACCGGCATTGCGTAGCTCCCACGAACTGTTATAGCTCGACAGTAATGTACTATCGGAAACAATGGACCTTTTCCGAGAAGCGTTCTGCGCACGCGCGAGCACTCGATGCCAAGCGGCGGAAGTCGGCACTAGAAATCGAGGAAATTCGGAAGGAGGCTGTGGATCAGCAAGTAGAACACGAAATTGCAACATATATATAATTGTGTTACACAAAAAAAGAAAGTGGACGGAAAGAAAAACATGACGTTTGGGTGGACGCCACAGATCCCCCTCTTTAGAGTCGCCTTGGGCACGCGCCGCTGCTCGGAGATCGAAGAAACTGGTAGCGTAGCTCCCGTTTTCGATTGGTAGCGCAGGTAGGTCACTTCCTCGATTTTTAGTTCGTGCAGCCACCGCCTGGTGCCGTCGGTATGTAAAAAAGGTCCATTGAGCGTGAACGCGCCTCCGCGGCGACAAGCGTGTCAGAGTAAAAATGGCCCACTAATAACAAAGTGTACATACCGTGTTGCGAAAGTAATCCATACGGCGTTTGTTCGAGCTCTATATCACACAAAACAGGGAGATAGAATCGACGACAGCGTTCGCCACCACTGCCTCGGAAAAGGAGAGGACAAGGTCAGCGATCGAACTACTATAATACGGAAGGGTCCACAAGGGTCGCGCGGGCGCGTATTCCATTCAGCAAGCCAGCCAGTCGGTCGTGGGCAGAGGTCTTGGCCAAGGACCGTCGGAGCAACGCCGGCAACGCTGCGACGAGTCGGAGTGCCTGCTATATGGGCCTCGAGCTCGCTCGGTCGGTGGCATCGTTGCCGCTGTACGTTTTCCCGGGTGTTTGTGGGTCCAGCATTCATGTTCGTCGTGGCCGGTTTCGAGTACTTCCTTCTTTTTTCTTGCTGCTTGAAATCGGGACCCGCAAGAAGCGCACGTAGAAAAATAAATGTCCGTTGGTCGTCGCGACCAAGTAACTGAGCGACGTTGTCGGTCATGTTGATTTGGTCGTGGAAAGACGGCTCCGGAGCTGTTGTCGTACGTACATTCTTGGCGTAAGATCGTTTCGTGTATCTGACCTCTGTTCTTTAGCGTATGGCACTGCAACAATAACACGCCGCGACCGCCGCCTCCCCCCGCCCCAACTAGACACAACTGACACAACAGCCGAACAACCTGCAACCTGCAACAAGCTCTCCGCCAAACGTTAAAAAAAAAAGAAATTTTTGCTTGTTTTTACGTTTCCGGCAGTGACGTCACGGACGTCACTGCCCCGTATCGACCTCCAAAAAAGGCGTCCCACGTATTCGAGCTTACTGCGCGAACTAAGGATTTATAAAGCAGCAGTTTTGGAGGACAGCCCTGCAAGAGAGAAGACGAGATAAGTTTCTTTTGAGGAACCCGAGGATGCGGTTAGCAGTATTAGTTACATATTCGATACGAGTATTCCACGTTAGGTTATTAGTTATGTGTACGCCAAGGTATTTATATGAAGATGCAGAATCTAATACAACACTTTCGACATGGTAAGAAGGACAAGTGCTATTTTGACGTGATACTCTCATGGGTTTACACTTGTTAATGTTAAGTTTCACTTGCCATATCTGTCATCGGAACCATTACTTATTTCAGAGTATATTACACAGTCGTCGGCAAACAGACTAATGGAGGATGAGACATGGGCAGGAAGGTCATTAATAAAGATAAGGAACAAATGGGGGCCTAGGACTGAACCTTAAAGGGATACTACAACGAAATTTCGGCGCTCATTTTTTTGGTCTATATCTGTTCAAAAGAGCAGTATCACATGGAACATACCAATATCTTGTTATAAAAGTCTCGAAAGGGAATTTTAAAACGAATTAAACGATTAGCAAAGAGCACCTGGTGGATGTCGCTAACGCCTCGTTTGTAATGCTCGTCTAGGAACCTTGACAGCTAGTGACGGAGGTTGTCTCGCCTCCGGCCACGACGAGAGAAGGGGGGAAGAAGGAACTCCCCTCTTCCCGAGAATCCCTTTTGTGTGTCTCAAAAGTCGCTATTGTCCCCCTACAAGATTATAGAAGATTAACCCGTCACTCAAAATTCGTACAAAAGCAGCCGCTTCGGTGGCTGGAACGACTAGGCCATCCTCTCGGCGTCAGCCTCGCCGTAGCTTTGCTCGTCTCGAGACGACCTACGTCACGATTGCGTTGGATGTCACGTGCTCTAAGCTGGGCCTTCTCCGAGCGCTTGCCAGAGTGGGCCGTTTATAACGAAAAATACAGCCACCAGGATCAAAATACAAACGTGCGATTATCATTTACGGATATAGTGGATCATATTCAACCTATTTTTTAACACGACGGGAATATTTCAAATTTCGTTGAAGTATCCCTTTAAGGGACACCGGACGTCACGTGAGAGGAGTGCGAGTCATTGCCATTAACAGAAACAAATTGTGAGCGGTTAGTTAAAAAAAGAGTTGATCCATGCGAATACACGAGGATCAGTGTTGAGGGTACTGAGTTTATATAAAAGGAGCCTATGTAAAACCTTATCAAATTGGCAAAATCTAAGAATATGCAATCAACCTGAGATGAACAATCCAGTGAGGCATGGAGATTATGGGTAAGTGTTAATAGTTTAGACTCGCATGAAAACAGTCTTCTGAAGCCGTGTTGAGCAGGTAAAAAAAAAAAAAAAAGGCACGTGAATTTAGAAAATTTACGAAATGGGAACAGATTGTGTGTTCTAGAATTTTGCAACGAATGCTTGTTAAGGACGGAAATTCGACGGAAATTAATATAGGATAGGATTTATCGCCACTTTTATAGATAGAAATCACCCTCCCCACCTTCCAATCCTCTGGAGGAGTGCCAAGCTCGAGTGATTGCTGGAAAAGTTTAGCTAGGATTATAGGGAATAGATTCTAGTGTTCTTTAAAACTTGAAATTAATGTTATCTACACCACATGATGACGATAGTTTTAGCTTATCAATGATTTCCATAATACAGGCACACTCTATGTCTATGACAATGTCATCCATAGGAAATACAATCTCTGGTACCACACTGACCAAAAGTACAAAAAGTTTTAGGTACTCTTTATTAAATACAAATATGGCATATGCTTATCATTTAAAGTTTTTATTTGTTTCCAAACAAAAATGTATAATTCTAGCTTTGGGGTGAACTTTTTTTTTTTTTAATGTACTGTCAGAAAACCTTTAAAGTTACGAACGAAGTAAGTAAGACGGGAACACGTAAAGCAGTAACGAGCAAGTATACACCAATATACTGGGAATAAAGGGAACCTAGACAAAAGGAACGATCATACACCACCGCACCGGTACACATATGCACACCCGGACTTAACGTTGTGAAACACACGCCCCTACGCAGCTGATCGCAACGCACCAACGCAATAATTAAACACGCACCAGAAAAGTCCAAACCATGTATGCTCAACACTGTTCAGACCGGGACACTCGCTACGAGGTGTTTCGGTGGCGCCCTCTCACGGTTTCCGTTTCTTAACGTCACGACCAGGATTTGCATCGCTGTGATTGGCAGGACCTGCCACGCCGTGAACCGGTGATTGGGCAAGAATTATCAGTATGCAGGAAGCTATGGTTTGGCCAATCGCGAATGCCGACCACAGCGACGCTTGTTGTCGGGAACGTCGCTATGTACTGTCGAGACCGGCTATAACGAAGTCGGTTATAACGAAATAGCGGCTACAGCGAAGCGATCACGATTTCCCATTCCCTTTCGCACTTTGTTATAACCGAAGTCGGTTATAACGAAATAGCGGATATAGCAAAGTGATTTCCGATTCCCGTTGACTTCGTTATAACTGGTCTCGACAGTATACCACATGTAAGTCCGACCTCAGCCGGCACTACAACCTGTTTGAGCCAATCAAGCAGTAAAGCGTGTCTTCACGGAGTCTTTCTTCATTGTTCGTTTTCTATCACAGGTTAAACCAATTACGCACAGAGAAGGATCACGGCGCATTCATTGTGCGTGATGGGTTCAGCCGGTGAAAGCACAAAGCCAATGAGAGCCGTGACGACGCGAGTAGTCGTACTGCACTTGTTCTCATGTTCAGCGAGGCAGGCGGCGCCCATTGAAGCTGCTTATAACTTCCCGCCCTCTACGCAAATGGCAACACTTAATATGTCACTCAGGACTAGGGGTGCCGCGAACTTTTGTCGAACCGCATTTTTAGGTCGAACTTCGGAGTTTGACTGCGTCGAACCGGTTCGACGAACCTTCGAACTTTTAACCAAATTAGACCGGTTCGACCACTCATCTCAATGACCATTGCTGGATCGCGCTTCCCGCTCCCGCGAGTGAAGCCACCGGACGGCCATTTTGCTCGTAGAGGATTCGCGGTTTTGCTAGCGTTACAGAGGCTGGCGGCAGCGTGCTGAAGATATGTTTTCTACTCGTTCGTCGTCATTTGTCGAAGAAGATTTTTAAGACCATGTGTAAGGGTTGAGACTTGCCGTTGAGAACCCGTGGAAATTTTTACGAAAGCGCAGTGCAGCAGGAAAAACGCACAACTCGTCGAAATTAAGTATCGCCGGTCTCGTGGCCTGTTCAAATCTTCCTTGGCACGCCGAAATGCTGTGTCCCTGTGCCTTCGCACGCTTGGATACCGATCAAGATTCGGCATTTCTTCATATCTGTGAAAGGCAGGGGCGGATTTAGAGAGGGGGTCCGGATGTCCTGACCCCCCTCTTGATTTTTGCATGGGTAAAATTTAGGGCGTGAAACGAGGGAGAGGGGGAGGGGGTTCCTAAACATATGGTACGCTAACCAACACCTGACCCCCCCTCAGGAAATTCCTGCATCCGCCACTGGTGAAAAGAGAGGAAGCGTGTGTCAGTCCTCAGCTCTGATGAGTGACGAAGTGAACTTTATCATGACTTATGGCAAGTTCGTTTGATCGCAGATAAGCATGTGCGTGGAACCATCTTGACGGGTTGTTCGTGTGTTTTTTTTTTCTGTTTATTTCATGTTTTGTGCGCAAATAAACTTTCAGTTGCTAGTCATCGCGGTGTCTGTCGTTACCTCTTCTTCTCGTCCCTCGTTTATTTTCGCTCTGTTCCCCTTTCATGAAATAACCAATCAGTGTTGCCCTATCCCTCAGCTATCACCATCCAATCCGAAGCCAACTGGCCAGCCTGTCAATCGAACCTGAGTCGAACCTTTGTCGAACTTTTCACAAGAAGTTCGAAAACGTCGAACCTGGTCTAACTCGAACCTCGACCGGTTTGCGACATCTCTACTCAGGACTGGAGCAACGCTAGCCCAGTACATACACCCTGCTTCTGTCACTCCAGTCCTGAGTGATATCTTTCTTTGCGATAAAGCTATTGAAGTAGGTCAAGGAAGAGAGGTGATTCGTGTTTTTAGATGCGTCGACGATTATCTGGTTTTATCTAGGAAAGTAACTGGTGAAAGTAAGGGTAATTGCATCGAAAAACATGTTGTGTGCGTTCAAATCCAACTCACGTGGTTTGAATTTTACGAGGGAAAATCCAGTAGACGGAAGGCTACAGTTTCTAGATATTAATCTAGATCATGTGTGTTGGTATACTGGCGGAAAAAAAAATGTGTGCTGTTTTTTTATTTATTTTTTTTATTTTAGCCACTCGAAGGTTGTAAATAGAGGGATTGGGAGAGGTTGTATGCAGGTGGCCCTGCTGAGGTCTTGCCCTCACCAGATGCTGGCTTGTTTTTGCAACCAGGCCGACATGCTGACGCAGGGAGGGTACCCTAGGGAGGTCCTTGTTATGTATCGAGGTGCGGAGAACCGTATGAATAAAGACGACGACGGCGCTCGAGCAGTCCGAGCCGAGGCTGATAGCCAGCCATACATCACTTCGTGTTCGGTCTCTTAATTATGATATTTCTTGGAAATATCACATTGGCGACGAGCAAACCTAAACAAACTACGCGGGCAAAGCCATAAAGAAGGACGGAGAGGCCCCAGATTTCTTGACAAGGCAAGTCTTTCTGGATTTTCTCCTATCACGATGGCTAAGCTCGAACCCTTTCTCGGAGAAAGCAAGGATGAATTGGAAGAGTATGAGGAAGTACTCGAGCAATATTTTATTGCAAATGACATAGCAGAGGAAAAGAAGCGCGCAGTATTTTTGTCAAACTGTGGCAAACGCACATATTCGCTGCTCAGAAATCTTCTAGCTTCAGAAAGGCCTCGGGATGTTGCCTATGACGACATTATCACGGCACTGAACGGGCATTACGCTCCCAAGCCTTCCGTAATTGTAGAGCGTCTGAAGTTTCCACACAAGGATTCGTCAACAAGGTGAAACCGTGAGCCGCGAGCGACTTCATTGTATCTCTGTGGAAGTTGGCGGACTCTTGCGACTTCAAGACGGTGCTCAACGACATGCTTCGAGATCGGCTAGTCTGCGGCATCAATAACGACCTCATGCAGACCCGACTTTTGGAAGATGCAGAACTGACTTTTGAGAAAGCGGTCAAGGTCGTCGTAGCCATGGAAGCCGCGACGAAAGATTCCCAAGCAATCGCGTGCCGGGCTGGGACGACTTCAGCTGTCGAAACCAACCACCTATCAGAGCAGTCATCTAGACAGTCTCGATGTTGTCACTGCGGAAAGTCACACGGCTCAGCAGCATGTCGTTATGTTAATATGACATGCCACAACTGCAAAAAGGTTGGCCACCTCTCAGCGGTCTGCACAGCAAGATCCTATGACGAGTCAAGCAGCGTCAAGAAAGATAGGAAAGCTGCGCGAGACTATCAGAACTCGCCAGGACGACGGTCAAAAAAGGCGACATCGGCGGTTACAGTTCACAGCCTCGACGACCCCAACAAGGAGGACAGTGACGATGATCCCCCAACGTACAACATGTGGCAACTGAAAGCATCTCAGGTTCCTCCAATTATTATAACTGTCATGTCGGTGTGGCGGAGAGCCTGTTGAAAGGTCTTCGACGTTTCAAGTCCCAGCCTAGGAAGAAATCCAACGTGTCATACATACATAAATCCGCACAGACTCAAAAGGGTACCACAGCGACATGGAGTCCCCGTGGCGTTCTCGTGGTGTTATCTGCGCCTTCAAAACTGGGGCGTCTATGTGCTAAGGTTGATAGGGGTCGTTCGGATAAACTCGGCTGCGGAAAGAAGCAAAAAAACAAAAAAAAAAGAGCTTGTGCCGCGCGCTGTTGGCGTAGTATATAAAATTTATTTGTCCTGTGGGAGAGTGTACTTCGGCCAGTCAGGGAGGTGCATCAATGATAGGCTCAGAGAACACGCACTTTCGATAAGATCTTCACCATCGGCCTCGGGTAATTTGGCCATTCATTGTGGTAAATGTGGGTGCTCCCCTCTTTTAGAAAAGACGATTGTCGCTCGGCACAGTCAACAGGTGACTTGAGAAATTTTCGAGGCTTATTACATTTATAAGTATAAGGATGAGTGCGTCAGTGCTCCCTCGATTGAGCTCTTCGGTAAAGAAATCGCGTTCTTGGAGAGCTGTGACACGTGCCCTTAGGCTTAGGCGATGGTTCGATATATGTTTGTCGTCGTGGGCGTACCAACCGGGGGGGGGGGGGGGGGGGGAAGGGGGCACTTGGGAGGGGGGGGGGCGGGTGGCAAGGCATGTGTTTTGCCCCCCTGAAACAGCCGCCACTGGACAGGGCAAACATTGGCCGGCGGCGCCCAAGGGAAACCAAGGGCACCACCCCCGGCCCTTGGGAGGCGGGGGGGGGGGGGGTGGTCCGGTTTGCCCCCTTACTCAAAAACAAGTTGGTACGCCACTGTTTATCGTGTGTTTTTACGCCAGTAAGTGGTTTTCCAGAAATAAACCAGCTGTCAGTCAGCGCTCGGTCTGTGTGTTCCTCGTTCTTTGTCCTGCGTACCTTTGGCGCTATTTCTTTCTTCGTAACTATGCCATAACCAACGCCGCCTGTACCAACTCGCCCAACTTTCAACGGTTTTAATCTTTCACCTACCATAGCTGGCGCGGATGACCGCCCAATACGAGAGCCGTAAATGACGTTTATTTATCTATCTAGCCAGCTAGCAGTTAGCCGTTAGTTGAGCCAAGCCGCTGAGCACATATTTCAAAAGCCACAATCCATCGCAAGCCAGTTTGCGCGTTCGCGGGCTGCTGTTGGTCGGTGCGGTTTTCGTGCCTGAGAAGTCGAACCAAGTTTGAGTTTTTAAATTCAGATGGGGTATTCTTTTTGCTGAACTATTTGGCACCAGCCTGACTTTGTGAAGTCGAACATGGACCACGTGTACTCTGTGCTCAAGCGGTTTCCAAGCTCGATACCTACAAGTGCTGAATGGTGACAACCTTATTTTCGTTCTAAACACATCTGCTCTATCCCTGGCTTATTTAAATCAGCTCATGCGCTGTGCACGGTTTGCATTCACGTTACTTCATAGTTTATAAAGGTGGTGTGACTAATGGCGTACAAAATTGCTCGCTAGCATCGATCGGTGCCGCGGCTCTCCTGTAATGACACAGGCAAAGCAAATTAAATGATTATACAGCACGAAGTTCATGCTGGTTCAGCTGTAGGTTGGAAATGTAGACAGTGCAGTCCGATTGCCAACGTGAGACCTCTAACGTGCATCAAGCAGCGGTGTTTAGAGGACCGCACGCAGGTACGATGCTCATCTCATCCTGATCGAAGTGGGCAGTGGCGGGGATGGTGGCCAGGATCCCTGGGTTTTGTAGCTCGAGCATTCGCTCTGCATGCCCCAGGATGCGATGCGCAAACATATTCGACCACTGATCGTAAGGTAACGTCAGGCGAAGGCCATCCACACTTGAAGGCCCACATACATACAGCCTCCGTTTTTTTTGCAGAAGAGACAATCCTCTTAGCACCCTTTTCTCCTAAACTGTGTGCTGGGGCAAGTTGAAAGGTCGAGAGGATAGGGGGAAGAAGGGAGTGAGAAAAGTGAAAAGCCCAAAGTGTATGCCTGCCTTTTACATACACTTTTTTTTACTTTGCATAAGGGGAGGAAAGTTTTGAGCAAATGCATATCAATGGCCAACCCGGTCACTGTTGATTGCATTTTAAAACTGGTATTTTGTGAAAACTCGTTTTGGTATTTGTTATTTGCAGGCTCACGGAGAGCAAGACGGTATGTTCCGTGTCCAGCCACAACACTCTTGCCTTCACGTCCTCGTCAGATGTCCAGGAGCCGGTGGGGAAGATCACATGCTTCCATGTGTACGTTGTCGACCTCAACATGCCCTGGGATGCACACAAGTGAGTGTTGTGACGGGGCTGGATGATTCCAGCAGTCCTTCACGAGGCTTATGTTCCTAATTTCCGGCATTTCATAGGGTGATGACACATTCGGAAGAAATAACCTGCATAGAGTGGGATGTGGGAGCTTCAAAGCTTCTGATCACAGACGCTGTTGGCCAGATCCAGCTATGGTCAATGAAGGTGAGAGGTCTATACCCTATCTAACTATAGTCGGTTACAAGTTAAGAAGGTAGGAGAAGCTCCTCCCACAAGCGTGGTGCGCCGGTTTCAAATCCCTCCGCAATCGAAAGAAGAGTTCACTGGAAACGCTCCTTGTTCCGCTTCAATGGATAGATAATGGCCACAGAGTGGTGCCAACTGGTCTCCGACCCCCACTTTTTAAGAAAGCGACCTTTGTATTCATCGGAGAAGGAACCGAGCTCCTGAAAGCAGCCTTTGTATCAATCGGAGGGGGAAGCTAATCCCCGAAAGTCGTCTTTGTTTCCATCGGAAGGGGGAAGACTTAATCTCCCTCTCGTGGCTTCCACAATGCTAAGTCAAAGTCGAGAGATAAAGCAAATATGTACAGAAAGGCACGACCCTCCTCGCGCGTTGGCCGCAACGTCACGGAAACGATGGGACGCTATTGGATGCGGAGGTGGCGGAGAGATATATGATTCCCTTTGAGGGGCATTTGCCGCTACCTTCTTGACTTGTAACCTACTATAGATGTGTGCGCTAATGTGGAAGCCACTGGTGGGATAAAAAGAAAGGGGGCTTTTGTACGAAGTTTGAGTCATGTGTTAATCTCTGAGGGGGGGGGGGGGGGGGAGTGTGGGGAGGGGGGGGGGGGCACACAAAAGAGTGTCTGGGTGTGAGAGGAGTTTCTCTTTCCCCTCCTCTCAAACTGGTAACGTTACACTCTCACTCCTGTATCTTTGGTAATGCCGCGTGCAACTAGTGAGATATAGTTCTGTAGCAAACGCTACTTACAATTTGTTTTTCCAAATTTCTTTGAACCAACTTATTATGGACATGCTTTTGCTACATTTTATTCTTGTAACTCCATAACTGGAAAATAAAATGGGAAGAGTTGGTTGCTTTTGAATGTTTTCCATTGGTTTGCTTATCTATAGTAATAGCTGCCCCAGTCGAAAGTTTGTTGGCCAGATATTCTTCCAGCTGGTTTCTAGGCATCGTGAGTTAACGAAATGTGACTGCAGTTGTCGATTAAAAATCATTCAATAATTTATTTGGGAAATATATGTAAATGAAATATTGTGCATATTGTAAAATGCCACAGAAGCACCCACTATTAACATTTCCCAAACTTGGAGATTTTGCAGATTACCGTATTTACTCGAGTATAACCTGCACTATTTGTGAACAAGGCCCTTGTGTCTACTTTCCTGCAAAGCACATATACAGCCAATCATTGCGTTGCGCATAAATAACATAGCGAATAACTAGATCAAGAACATGACTCTCCATACAAATGCAACCTTCACAGATGGTATCTTTGCACGAAGGCATTATCTCTATCCTGTAAACAGCTGGTATCATGCTGTCGATCACGGTGATTGGCAATCCGCGTGCTCTGCGGAAAAGCGAACCCTCAGGTTTTCTTCGTAAATAGTGTGGGCTATATTCGAGTAAATACGGTATATGTTAGGCGCCCACCCCTCCAAAGCGCTGGCATCAACCGAAAATATTCACCCCGTTGCGGCAGCCACGACACCGCCGGCGGCGATTAAGGGGGCATCATGTGAAAATAAATGTGCCTTCTCCGATTCCTTTCACCCTGCCTTCAAAACTCTTCATTGGCCACCATCTTGGATTTTACCAATTTCATCAGACAAGCGCTTATGCCTAGATTAATCCAGTTTTCAGTGAAAGTGGGGTGGGCGCTTCCCGAGTATGTTACGGTAGTTGCACACTAAGGATAGTTAACACACTGGAACTCGCTGCCACATGCTATGTGGGTGAATGTACTGGAACTGCTTTTACAAGGCCCTGAGATGTTGCGAGTACATGGGGAATGGGGACAATTCACAGTAAAACAGTGTCAGTAGCATTGTGAGCTGAAAGAGCTTGTTACCACCTGCCACTGAGTATGAGGGATATCCCCTGTCTCCAAAATGTAATGGAGCATAAGAGACCGATACTACATGTTCTTGTCACCTCACTAACTGTCTCCATGGCTGTGCCTTCAATGCACTTTGCTTGCCTCAATGACTGTCACTCATGGTGTAAAAATGTAACTGCACCTTCCTTTCCTTCCTTGATCATTCTTTTGTCCCCTATTTCCCCAATACCTTTTTTCTCAATTAGCAGTCACAAGCGTGGACATGACATAAAACACAACTGCAAACTATATAATTTTTTTTTTCTTCAATACACACACATTCACTCGCTGCGCCCTTCACATTTTTTTTTTTTGTTGGGAGTGACTGACGAGCCATTGATTGTGACTTCCAGAATTACCTGCTGAACGACTGGACAATGGTTGCATCAGCATCATTCCCGGGAGAGTATGTCCTGGTTGGGGCCTGGTTTCATAATGGAAAAAAGGTTGGCAGCTTGCTATTTTGATTTGTGTTCTTGGTTTTATTTACCTAGTCTTTCTCTTGAAACATAGCTTTCAGAGAGTTTTTTTTTTTTTCTTTTCTCAGGTGGTGGAATTTTTTCGAAATTACTAAATGTTTTTCTTGTTGTTTTGTTTCATGCTCAACTTTCTGGTGTTATTCTAGATTGGCCTAAACATGGAGAAGAAAGACAGCATGCTCTACCTGGAAAAATATGTGCACATCCGGTTTGGCCCGTCGGTGCGTCAAGTTGGCGGAAAACCAAGCGAAGGCTGCATCGCTGTCACAAGCTCTGGTTTGGTGTGTTGAAGAATGTGGTACTTTATTAAGTAGCTATTTCTCAGGGGTACCTTTTTACTTTGGTTTCGTTCTCCAGTTTTGTTGGTACTTATGAAATAAAAAAAATATAGCACCAAACTTGAGATTCAACTTGTCTTTCTAGGTATGCGTCGTGATACTACAGTCGGATGAGACCGTTGTCACCGGGACTGAAATACTGGGCCAGTACCGAAACAGGCTGAAGGTGGTTGATCTCTGCTATGGAAAAAGTAGGCACTGCTTGCACATCATTGGGGACAATTTAATATTTCCAGTACTTTTACAGCGAGAGCTGTTATGGGCTCTTCTTACCAGTGGAAATGACGTCCGTTGTTGTAGTTGTAGTAGTTGTTGACATAGTTTGGCAACGTAGGGCGTCCGTCATCCATGTTGCAAAATCCTTAAATAAGATTGCCCGCCGCCCACGGGAATCAAACCTGGGTCTGCCGCATGCCAAGCGGAGACGTTGCCGCTGAGCTACGCCGCAGAGCTAACGAGCCGCTTTAAACTTGTGGGTCTTGTGTACTCGGCACCCACCGCTTGCGCTCTCTGCAAAAATACACATAGCTGACATCAAGATGCCGTTGTAGCACTTTCAGTACCGAGAGCTCGTGCCGGGAGACGCGCTTTCATGCGCTCCAGAACAAAAAAGAAACAAAAGCGTTCTGAACAGATAAGAGAGGAGTGACTCTGTCTCTTCTTTGCTCAGCACGAGTGGCGAGAGCATGCCAAATGCCGGCCAGTTGTTCCAAACGTTGGCCAGCACGCGCAAGATAGAATACGGGGTTTTAACCAAATCTTCACGTTATGTGCTTGCGTTTTCTCTGTCGTCCGCTACGGGTCACACGTCTGTTTTGTTCCGAACGCTTTTCTTCATGCACCCCACGGTTCATGAACGCGACGCCGAGGCCCAACAACTTTGCCATGACTTGTCGTAGCTATCGCTGTGACTGTACTGTGGACTAACAAAGGACTGCTAAATATAAGTTTTTTGTACACATTTTTTTAATGTTTCTTACTGTTTTGCAGATGGCGATTTCTTGGTTGTCACAAGTGACGGACTGGTGCAGTCCTCTGTGCACTGCTATCGGATTGCTCTGAAACTGAACCAGGGTAAACTTGTCTCTGTAAAAGATGCGGAAAATGAATGATTTCTTCCGCCAAAATTTCCGGCATAGTGACTTACAAACTGCCTGCTTTCAGACAAATGCATTGTCAGCTGCCAGCCCTTCTCCAGTTTTTACCTAAACTGCCACGTTTCCCCACAGTCCCGGGAAAAACCTAGTGAGTTTGTGTCAGCTGTTGCTTTTTTGGTGCCTCGAACTATGAAAGCGCCTGTGGACCTGGTTGTTTGTCGCATTGCATCATGCAGTAGATCCTGTATATGCTCTCATTTCCAGCTCATACCCGTGTGACGCACCTGAACTTTGTCCTCCGTGAGGCGGCAGATGCGGTTGCTGTCTCAGTTTCAGGTGGGGCGTTTGCTTCTCTGGCGTATTCCTAGTCTTTGGATGGTTGCACCACTTTATAGAATGCCACTTGTTGCCATATGCTTGAGCTCAGTGTTTCACAGTGACCGGTACTCGCTGGCACTCCTGATGGTGCTTTGGTTGTGATTCAAATGTGCTTCCTGAAGGGTGTGGTGGAAGCACGATAGAGCTGTGGGAGCTGAGGGAGAAGCCAGTGCGATTTCACAAGGTACTTCACACCCCGTCTTCCGCCGAGACGGCCACAAAGACAGTGGTGAGTTGCGATAGTAATGCTACTATGCTTATGCAGTTCTAAGCACCTATTTTGTCCTTGTAGAATGAGGCTTATAGAAAACTGATTTGCCTACATTTAAAGTGAAACCACATTTTAAAATGTAAGCACCCACTGTTACTGCCTTTCTGAATGGAAAAAAGAAGCTTAGAGTCACATAGAAACAATCATAAGATTAATCATTTTTATGGCATGTCTGAAAAAAGACCACATGATGAGGATTTCTACTCATGATGTTACAGCAGGAGCAAGAAAACATTCATATGCCACTTAAAAGGCAGCTGGTGATTGTTTGAGTGGAGAACATTGTAAGTGCACTATACTGTGACCTCTGCAGCACTTTAGATAAGGGTCTTGAGCATGATGGGATGGTACCTGTTTTACGCCGCTTACATAAAGAATGTTTTGAAGACGAGTAAATATAAAATTAGCAACTTTCTCTTGTATAATTTAGCTTTTGTGCGTTAAAATCAATGTTTATTTTTTGTATCTAAAACTGTAGAATGAATCGCAGTTCTCTTTTTGTGGGAGTGGCCAGTCAAACAAAATAGAAAAAAATCCGAAAACAAATTGGTACACTTTTCAGTCGTCTTTATAATTGTTTAGTATCCCTTTAATAACTCAAAAATTTAGAAACTAAGGTCAATATTCGAAAAAGCTATTTATCACTGTCAGGATATATTATGTCACATCAGAATGACAGCCAGCTTATATTCAGTCCTTTGGTCGCCGAGAGACAGATCAAAGGAGAAAAGACAACGTCTTGAGATGTTGTCTGACCTTTTTTTCTGTTTCTCTTACCTTTTCTTACTTTTTCTACCCCAGTTTGAGAGTTTATCATCATGCTGACTCTTTGAGTTTGAGCTAATGCTGGGCACATGATACTGCAGGCGACAGTCTCGTTTTCCTGAAAGGGTGTTTGACCGTACGCACATTGGTACTGTGCTTGGCAGGGCTGGCAGCATCACGCGTCCACGTCCTACAGCTCTCCCGTCATGGCACTCTGCACCCCTCGGCTCTCCATCTACGACATGAGCCCGCCTCCGTCGTACATCATCGCCGCCTACAAGGACAACGTCATCAAATGCTTCTCGAGGTACGGAAAGTTTTTCTCTAGTAAAGTTGACATTTGGGCTAGTTAATAGTCTAACATATTGAGGTACTTTGTGCGCTAAATACATCATTATGTCATTTTCCCGTGTTGGTGGGCTCACTGCCTCGAGACTTCCCCGGAAGAGGAGCAGGCCGAACACAATGACTCTAAATCTCCCTTGCACTCGATGAAGGAACACAAAAACATTGACACAGGACAGGGAACGTAAACACCTAAAATTCCTGTCGTGTTACATCGTTGCTTCCTCGTCACTGTTTCCTGCACACTTCCTTTGACAAGGTAGAAACAAAAGAAGTTTTTAACTAGAACTCTAGCTACGGAAGAGGTTTTTGGTTCATCGTCTATGTAAAGCATTGTTCATTTGTCGTCACAGACAGAATGAGATCGAAGGGGTGTGTCTTCCGAATGTCTGGCCTCCAGCATGCAGTCCATGCCTTCTTAAGGCCCGTTCACACTCTTGCGACCTCTTAAAACTGGGCTCCTTAAAACCTCTTACAATGAGAGGACGCGCTGCAGCGCCATCTATTGGGTAGCAGTGTAAACTTGGCGGTCCAGCATATTTTCTATTTTTCTCGCGCATTATCCTTTCTTTCTTGGCTCGGAAAACTTTAGTCAACGTTATAAACGAGCCTTTCTTATAGGTATTACGCACATTTGACCTCGGAAATCCCACAAAACCTTCGCTCTTGTGAAATGCAGTTCCAGGGTCACCGCATAGATGGCGCCAGCGTGCCAGTGTGTTCTCTCGTCCTAAGAAATTTTAAGAAGTTTTAACAGATCTCGTCTCTCTCGATCATACTCGGTTGCAAGAGTGGGAACGGGCCTTTAGATGCTTCTGCCGTGCCTGCATACTCAAGGTGCACAAGATGACGAAGCATCGTCGAAGGTAGGAAGCTCGTGCTGGCGGCGGGACACCTGGAGCTCCTCCCTACCGTTCTCACATAGTCAGCAACTATAGTAGCCGTTCTCTCATCCATCATGTCACAATCTCGTTGCCAACTTGAGTGGCTTTTTCATTGGCCGAGGCCTTATCCCCCCGTGTCTGTCGAAAAACGCAATCTTGATGACGGCGGGCAGTGTTCTTTGTTTTCTCCCGCAGCAGGCGATCGTGCCACAAATTAGTTGAAGCTTGTGAGTCGAAAATTATAAGAGAAACCTCTCGATGGGTTCAATGGATTTTTTTAGGTTGGTTTGGCGACTCTGAAATGCAGGGAAAAAAAAAAGAACGCATTCATTTTGCCGTTAGGGCGATATTATTTCTCCACTCTCTATTTTAAGCAGAACTGGAAATCAACTAAAAGTACACAATTTCAAATGTTTTGACGAGCTACAAGAGCATCATTGTTTCATTTTAGCCCAGTATGTCTTCAGTGAGAGAACATTGTGACAAAACTAATAGCTAGTGCCCCTGCTGTTAAAGGGGGACACTACCCAGAGAAAAAAATATTCTGCAAAAAACATTGATTTTGAAAAATTACATATTTACATCCATCTACATCCAGAGAGTATTCCCAGAAATTTTCACTAGTTTACACTGCATACTTAATTTTTTATAAATTATTTTCTGTCCACCGAAGCTCAAGAAAAGGTAGGGTTTGGACCACTTTGAACACATTTTTCTCCGTTCCACGTTTTGGTATAAATTCCATTTTAGTCAACCTATCTTTTGATAACGGCAATACAGGGAAGGCTCGTTCTTCACTTTTTCTGACTGAAATTTAATAAGGAATGCGCCTATGGAGTTTGTTTGTCACTTTATGGATGTCTTTTATAAAAAATGTTGACATTTTGTCGGAGACACAGAAGACCAAAAAGTTGACCAATTTTGCAGAAGAGAAAATTGATAGAAATCAATGACTTTTTACGAAAACCTTTCCATAGGTGCACCTCCTAGGCATTCTGCTACATATCTAGCGAATAAAAATCTTGAATGTCGTGATAGTTTTCCGACGATAGATTAACTAAACAATGTAGGGGTGTTGCTGATAGAAGCTGCTCTAATTTCCTTCCCACTTAACCGACAGACCTGAAATTTTGTTATGCACCCTCTGGCGTGACCACCAGCCTACCCTGTAAATTTCATTAATTTTAAGCCAAGGGTTCAAAAGTTGACCCTCCCAGGGGGTGTATCCCCTTAAATATATTTTCTTGTGACAGTAGAAAGAGCAAGGTGACTTTTTAGGAGATGAGACCATGATTCCCTAGAGACAGAAGGACAATGTTTATCTGGACTGCTTTTTTTTTTTTGGTTAGGGCTACCGTCATAAACAATCTCAGAGCTTCTTAAAGGGCCCCTGAAAAGAAAAAAAAGTTTTTTTCTAAACAGTCTGGTTGGGACACGCGTGTCGAAAAATGAATTTTACGCAAAAAAAAAAATTTTTTAGAGCAATATTGACGGCGAGAGAGATTTATTTGAAATTTTGCGCGCAAATTCCATGGTCATTCAGCTCGGCTTCTCATTGGTAACGGTGGTCATTCAAGTCAGCTTCTCATTGGCCAATAAAATGAGTGACAGCTTAGATGTTGGTTATAAAATCTTCGTGATCTCTTGAAATCGCCTTTTGAATTACATTTTTTTAGGTTCAAGAAAGAATCCATCGAATGAACGTTGTAATTGTTTACAAACGTTTTACAAAATCGTAACTTCCGTTCGGATAAAACAACAAACAAAAGCTTCGCCATTCTTTTTTTCTGTCATGGCCGCCGTCTTGCAACGCGTCTCGCGTCCTCGGGTGGTTTATAGTTTTATCGCGTTTATATGTGAAGACCTCCTGAAGAGGGCTTGTTGCTTGTGTTAGTTAGATGATGGCCGATTCACACGACGGACTGATCTGCGGACGGATCGATTACGTGACGACATGTCCGCGGTTCGTCTGTCTCCCAAGCGCATCCACACGAAGGAGACGACGAGCAGACGCCAGTGAGGACGGACCCCACAGTCGCCACCCCACAGTGCCGCGAAACTCCAACATCGCACCGTGGCACCGTTGTCCAAGAGAGAAATCGACGTTCGCTACCGCGAGAATGAATCGTACGCCGCTGTTACGTACAGATCGAGACAAAACACCGTGATAGGCTTCGCGCGAAGCGCCACTAGCTTTACTAACCCAAAGCATAAGAGTGACACAGGCATGGTCCTGCTCGAGAAGGGTTCCGTGTAGACGCGACGAAGTTCTGGGCTCGCGAAGGGGCGTTTGGAGATGCCTTCACGCACTCCGCGCTCGTGCACAACACTCAAGTTCACCACAGCCACAAGAGAGGTCTTGCTCGTTGAAGTCC
>JABSTQ010007349.1:0-43161 GCA_013358835.2 Ixodes persulcatus
GCAGTGCGAGCAAGTGTTCTTCGAGCGGTCCTCGATTATTGTCGTCATCAAGAAGAATCGCATCCCAACTATAATGTATACTTACTCCCCTCCCTTCCTAACCTCTGTCCCCCTTTCACCCCACTTCCCAGCAGGGTGATACAGCTGTCCCCTCTCCTGGGAGACTAACCTATCACCCTGCAACCCACCTCTTCTTTCGGATTATTTTATTAAAACAACATCACCACCACCTGGTGCTCGGTTTGGGAACGGTCAAGTCGTACAAACCCGTTTGGTAGAGTGAAGGCTCCCGGGGAGGGGGGGGGGGGGGAGTGGGGGGAAAGAAACTTGTTGATAGATTTATTTTTCCCAGAGACCATAGGGAACCATTTTTATAAACTCTTATTCAAGTGATATTGCTTGGTGCGCTTGCTGGGTTTATTGTTTCGTCAAGCGAGGACGTAGGTGCCTGTGTACGGGGGTATATAAAGGCTGTTGGTGCTTACTGTTTTAGTCACGCGTTTCTCACTCAAATACTTGTCTTGTGTGTCGAGCAAGCGATTAATGAAGAATTTAATTAATTGGCTTTTTACATTCGTTTCTTTCTTTATTGTACAGTGCAGGCCCAGGGAAGGATATCTTAAAGTGAGTTAAGCAAATGATGGTACCTTCTAACACGTATACTTTTTTTTAAAGTTGCATGGTGAAACACTTTCAGTTAAAGCATGGTTATTTGAAAAAGGTATCCCAGTAGCTTGGTCTGACAACTGCATACTGTGCAGAAAGCAGGAAATGGTTGATCACATTTTGCTAGACTTGTTTGGGGTGCGGTCTTCTTTTGAGACGTAATGCAAGGGACCCTCAGAAAAGACTTCCCATTAACGCCCCATGGCATACGTTTTCGAGCGGTAGAAGGAAAAAGTTACGTTCGCTAGGCCATCCAATTATTTTGCTGGGCCTGCACAGCATATGGCGTGCCCCAAGGCTGGGTGCCACGCGGATATTGGTGTTCGCCCCGTGCTTAAGTATTTTATTGAGCACATGTGCTTTCTGAAAGAATTATATAAGGACCAGCAACCTACACCAGAGTGGCTGCCACTTTTTGAGGTGTTGTTTACCCTCAAGGACTTGTAGCATGTTCGATATGAGCAAAGAGGTCTGGTGTTTTTTACTGTTTCATTGCGATTGTGTGTCACTGCCTTCTGTCATTGTCCAAATCTGAACAAAAAGAGCCCCGTGCGTGGCAGAACGTACGCGGCTGTCACGAAGAGGAATGGAGTTTGATTCCTGTTCGTCCCCGGTTATTATTTTATTAATTCTATACTCTTCTAAGATATAAACTGTACTAAGGTGATAGATAGGCTGGGCGAGTTGGTGGTATTTGAACATGAAGAAAAAATCGCGCTTGGTTGTCTTCTGTGTTCGGTTCCTGTCACTCTCCTCGTCTTTTTGCGCGCTATTTTAGAGCGCAGCTCTTAGGCGCCCGTTTCCGGCTTGAGCGGCGTCGCCGTCGGCGTCGGCGTCGCCATCGCCGTCGGCGTAACCGCGCGGTGCATTATGAGAAATGTCCCATAATGCACCGCGCGAGACCCCCCCCCCCCCCCCCCGGGATCACGTGACCCCCGAGGCCGACCCCCACCGAGGTCACGTGACCCCCCAGGCCACGTGAGCCTCTCGAGGTCACGTGACCCCCCCATACACGTGACCCCCCCGAAACAAGTGACCCCGCCAAGGTCACGTGACCACACCGAGGTCACGTGACCCCCCGCCCCCCCCCCCCCGAGGTCACGTCACCCCCCGGAGGAGATTGAAGAATGAGGGGAGGAGGAGGAGAAGGAGGAGCAGGAGGAGGGGTATACCCTCCCCTGAGTACCCTTCCCTCCTCCTCCTCAAGAGCTGCGCTCCAATTCGGCGTTACAGGGAGTTGAAAACGGCTTTCACTTTTTTCATCATTTAAGCAATCTTTGCCCATTCGCGGCTGTCATCGAGTGTTCTTGTTGAGAACATCCCTGAGCGTGCCGCGTTGTGAAAGTACCGTTTACGCGCTGACTTGCGTCAGTCACCTTCCGTCAACGACGCGAGATGCGTGACACCTTTCTCCTTAAGTTTGTTCGTGGAAGTTCACCTTCCTAAAGATTTATTTTTCGATCTAAATTCATCTGCTTTTTTATTGGTGACAACATCGCACCAGGCGCAAAGTGGATATAAATCAACGCGTAAACATTATGTCCCTGGAATACATAAGCTGACAGTTCATCCTTAGACACGTCTTGTATTGAACCAGCCGCTCATGATGGCATCTGTTTCATGCTTATGCTGAATAAAATACAGTTATATCTGCAGGTACCTATGTATATTGCACTCCAAGTCAACAATAAGAACGCTAGAAATGCGTGTGATGGTTTCAGCAAAATTAATTGGAAGTTCCGATGTTCTTTTCTTTATCGGATTATCACCGTGAAATGCTAAGGGAGAATGTAAAGTTATCAGTATGTTGCAACCGCCAGACACTAATTATTTCATGCTTTGTCTTTGAAATTACAGTTTGTTTTTTACTTGGCTCACATCCTAATTTGGCGGGAATGTGCACACTGATTCAGTCGTCCATACTTCATGATTGATATTGCGTAGCTAAAGGAGAACAATTTTCTCACTTTGAAAACTACTCACTCATAATGCGTCGCTGCCGATAGACAGGAGCATCGATGCCCTCATATCGTTCTAGGTTCGACTTCGTAAAACGGCAGACGCAGATTTTTTATTTATTATATATATCCCAAGTGTCACAGGCAAATTTCCTAGTCATGTGGTTTTTTCTGACGCATCCCAGGTAGCACGCCAGAGGAATGCCCAACTTGGGCAAAGGTCTGGCAAACATAAGGGCCTAAATTTGGCGCAGTTAGGTTTTTGCACCATGGCACTTTTTTCTGACGCATCCCAGGTAGCACGCCAGAGGAATGCCCAACTTGGGCAAAGGTCTGGCAAACATAAGGGCCCAAATTTGGCGCAGTTAGGTTTTTGCACCATGGCACTCATCAGTGCCAAAGTACGGTGCCTAACTATAGCCTTAGTTGGGCGATCCTAGGGCATGCCAAAGTTTGGCTCTTCTCTGGTACGCCAGAGGAGTGCCAAAGTTGGTGCCATACTGAGCCATAACTGCCATAGTAAATCCTAATCTGGGAATTCGGGGCATGCCAAGGTTTGGCGTTTCTCTTGTCCGCCAGAGGAGCGCCAAAGTTGGTGCCATACTTGAGCCATAACTGCCATAGTAAATCCTAATCTGGGAATTCGGGGCATGCCAAGGTTTGGCGTTTCTCTGGTCCGCCAGAGGAGCGCCAAAGTGTGCGCCATACTTCAGCCATAACTGCCAGAGCAACGCCTAATTTCGATATTTGGGACGTGCCAAAGTTTGGCTTTTCTCTGGTTTTGGCCCAAAGATGCCAGATGAGAGCCGAACTATCAGAAAATGAAGCCTAACTTTGGCACTTGTTTGGCGATTTTGCCCCAAAAATGCCAGATCTCAGCCGAACTACAAGGAAGTAAGCCTAACTCTGGCACATCTGTGGCAATTTTGGCCCAAAGGTGCCAGATGACTGCCGAACTATAGAAAAGTGTAGCCTAACTTTGGCACTTGTTTGGCGATTTTGGCCCTAAGATGCCAGATGTCAGCCGAACTACAAGCCACTAAGCCTAACTCTGGCACATCTGTGGCGATTTTGACCCAAAGGTGCCAGATGACAGCCGAACTATCAAAAAGTGAAGCCTAACTTTGGCATTTGTTTGGCAATTTTGGCCCAAAAATGCCAAATATCAGCCGAACGACCGGGCAGTAAACCTAACTCTGGCATTTGTTAGGCGATTTAGGCCCAAATATGCCAGATGACAGCCGGACTACCAGGCAGTGAAGCCTAAATTTGGCACTTGTTTGGCGAATTAGGGCCAAAATACCCAGACTCTTGCCAAGGAAGGTCAGGTTTGGCTCTACTTTGGCTTTTTCGGGCTTTTTAATGCCCTAAACTCCCAGACAAAAGCCAAATTTTGGCACAGAACTCATGTAGTACACGTTTTGAGGCAATTTTACGCAAAAGTCAGAACTACAATGTGACCGGTATTTTATCTTTTAGGATAGATGAACCCTCAACCTTGATGGAAGGCTGTAATACTTCAATCCGTCTGACATTTATTTCGCAACTCAGTAAGAATACTTTAAAATATTATAGGCACTTACGTGGGGCCTTTCCAGTTATTTCTAATATAAAGCATTTGCCCTTTGGGTCCGCAAACAGAACGCTTATTGGGCTTGACGTTTTACCTGTGGAAAGGCAAATGTTTAGTTAAACAGTGTTTCGTTTATATCAATCTAATAATAAAACGATAAGTTGTACTATAGTTTGTATATATTCCCGAACTTCTCGTTACCAGCACACAGCCCACTGACAGAAGTTACAGGGAAGATGAATTTCTATGGTATGGGGTATAGGTAAAAATACTTATTTGTACTATGTAAATAATGTTGCTACGCCAATCTTTATTTGTATTTTCTGTGCTCTTTTTTATGTTCGTCTTTATGGCGCTTCAGTTTTAAGGGAGATTCAACCGCTATTTTTTTGTACCCTTTTCCTCATAGATTGCGCAGAATTTTTCCGGAACAAACGAGTTGCGTGTTCGCAACTGCGCATGGAGGTCGAGCGCTCGGGGTGGGCTCGGGCCACGGGCTCTTCGCCACCGGTCTCGAGCTAGATCTTCTTCGCTCTGCGTCCGCCGCTGCAGGAAGCGGCCAACAGGTGGCGCGAGATACGAGCTAGCACATACGTAGATTATAGTGGCTTAAAAAAACGTAGAATAAGCACTGATTTCCCAATGAATTCGAAGTTTCATCCACGTTCGAAATTATCGAAACCACAAGGTGCGGCGTTGCGACCGTTTGGACCACCACATTTAACACGCAAACGTTGTTTCGCCAAAAAAAAAAAAAAAACAAAGATATATATATATATATATATATATTTTAGCTTAATTTAAAGCTAGAAAACAAAAAAGAAATAAAGTGGCAGTTTTGCACTTATAATGTCCTATATCGGCCTGCTCTTCGTCTAAATCCTGGTTTGCAAACCCGCTCCCAGGTTGCGAGGAGTAAAGCCCATCTATCCTGGGAAAAGTGGCGCCAATCATTTTTGTGGAAATGCTAGAGACACGTGCCGCGCGCAACTTGTGAGAAGAACTAGAGCCACTAAATGAGCTGTGCTAAGAGTATCGGCGCTCTCTTCCCCAACATTGTTGTGGGTGCCGGCATTTTGGTGCTTGTGCAGAGTAGACGCAACTGCCGACCGTCATGATTCAAAAGTGCGACTTCCTCAGCATTAGATTCGGAGTTAGGAAGCTCATATAAAATTGCTTTGCTTTGTCGCGAACTGTTTAAACATTTGTGGAGGACGGAAAAGCGTTTCCTGTGATTTCAGTTAAATCTTCAGATAACTGGCAACCATGATTTTAAGCCACAATATGGACAAGTGTCGTTACCCTGAAGCGTAGCTTATTTAGTGGCACTACATTGTCACGAATGACAAGTGATGAGGCGATAATAACTGAAGAAAATAAACGTTTAATGGGGCGAACTTGTGCCCAAAAATGAAAGAAAGGAAAAACGATAACAACAGAAGACAACAGAGCGTCGCGGGAGTCGAAGTCGGCGTGACAGCAGAGTCGAGCGCTGGGGCGAAACTGACCGTGGCTCGCTACGCGAAGCCCCCTATGTACACGCGTGAGCTTCTGGAATAATCGGCGCAGAAAGTTCGACGCGTAGAAAGTTCGACGCGTAGAACATTCGCACCTCGAACAAGCACCAGGATTCTCAAATTTGCCAAAACACTAAAATGCAGGGATAAAGAAAAGACACGTCGCTCCCAGGAATTGAACCCTGGCTCTTCGCGTGGGAGGCAGGCACGATAACCGTTCGGCCACGCGCGCGCTGCCTACTTGGCAAGCTGCGCGCGCGGCATTACTCCCCCCTGTAAAAAGTGCATCGCCCCGATGCAGCACAAAACAAAACAAAATAAAAAAGAACAATAAACTAAAGAGTCTTTTGGAGCACATAAGGTCCACAGTCCTATCGAGCGTAGTACGGCTTCAGGCGCACAACGTGGACGACCTCAGGTCGTGGTAGGCGGCGTGACTATGTTCGTGTTCCGTCGGGCATCACCTCGTAGTTCAGCTCGCCGAGGCGACGAAGTACCTTGTATGCTTCAAAGTACCGTTTCAGCAGTTTCTCACTGAGGCCACGGCGACGGATGGGCGTCCACACCCACACCCTGTCTCCGGGATGGAGGTGGACGTCCCTGCGACGAAGGTTGTAGCGGCCCGTGTCGACGCGTTGCTGGTCTTGAATCATGAGTCGGGCGAGCTGGCGGACTTCTTCGGCCCGTTGAGCAACCGCCTGGGCGTCGTCGCTCTCATTGTCAGATGGCTCATGGGGCAGCATGGCGTCCAGCATGGTCGTTACCTTCCGACCATGTACCAGCTGGAAAGGTGTGAATCCAGTGGTCCCTTGAACCGCCGTATTGTAGGCGAACGTGACGTAGGGCAGCACTTCGTCCCACGTCTTGTGCTCTACGTCGACGTACATAGAGGTCATGTCGGTGATTGTCTTGTTGAGTCGCTCTGTCAGCCCGTTGGTCTGCGGGTGGTACGCAGTTGTACGACGATGGCTGGTGTGACTGAGTTGGAGGATTTCTTGGGTCAGCTGTGCCATGAACGATGATCCGCGATCTGTAATCAGAACTTCTGGAGCGCCGTGCCGGAGGACGATGGACTCAATAAAAAACTTGGAAACTTCCACAGCAGTCCCTGAAGGAAGGGCTTTAGTTTTGGCGTACCGCGTGAGATAATCTGTGGCGACGACGATCCAGTGGTTCCCCGACGTCAACGGGGGAAAAGGGCCAAGTAGATCCATTCCGACCTGCTGGAAGGGTGCAGTTGGAGGAGAAATTGGCTGCAGGAGTCCGGCCGGCCTCGTCGGAGGTTTCTTGCGTCGCTGGCACTCGTGGCATGATCATGTGTATAGGTGGACGGTCTTGGGGAGCTTGGGCCAGTAATACTATTCACGAATACGGGCCAGCTTCCGGCTGTAACCAAGGTATCCGGACGTTGGGTCGTCGTGGCAGGCTTGGAAGATCTCCTCTCGAAGGTCAGTCGGGATTACCAGCAGCCACGACAAGTTGTTGTCCCTAAAGTTCTCTTCGTAGAGTACACCTTGTCGCATGACGAAGGTCGACAGGGCTCGTGGGAAAACACGTGGCATGGTGCTCCCGCACCCTTCCAGGTGCTCTATTAGTGCGCGCAGCTCAGGATTGTCTGGTTGACGTCGTGCCATGTCGTCGGTGTTCACCGCGCCTAGGAAGCACTCGTCATCATCGTCGTCGCTGCTGCCGGAAGGTGTTTCGACGGGCGCTCGAGACAGGCAGTCGGCGTCGCTGTGCTTGCGGCCTGACTTGTAGACCACAGTCATGTTGAACTCTTGTAGCCGGAGACTCCATCGAGCGAGGCGTCCTGACGGGTCCTTGAGGTTGGCAAGCCAGCAGAGCGAATGATGGTCCGTGACTACGCGGAACGGGCTCCCGTACAAGTACGGACGACACTTCGTGATTGCCCAGACGACCGCAAGGCATTCTATCTCAGTCGTGGAGTAATTGTTCTCCGCCTTGGATAGTGTCCGACTTGCGTAGGCAATGACTCGCTTGGTGCCTTCTTGTAGTTGAACCAGTACCGCACCAAGTTCTGCGTTACTTGCGTCCGTGTGAATCTCGGTTTCCGCATCCTGATCGAAATGTCCAAGAAAAGGAGGAGTCTGTAGTCGTCGCTTCAGCCCGTCGAATGCCTGCTGCCGCTCTTCGGCCTATTCGAACTTCTCGGCGTCCTTCATGAGGTTTGTGAGCGGTGCCGAAATCTTTGCGAAATCCCGAACGAAGCGCCGATAGTACGTACATAGTCCCAGGAATCTTTGCACAGCCTTCTTGTCTGTCGGCGCTGGAAATGCCGCGACAGCGCGAGTCTTTTCTGGGTCCGGGAGAACGCCATCATTGCTAACCACGTGTCCTAGGAACTTCAGTTCGTCATAGGCGAACCCACACTTCGATGGCTTAAGGTTGAGCCCGGCAATCTGTATGGCCTGTAGAACAGCTCGGAGTCGTCGCAAGTGCTCATCGAAGTCGCTTGAAAACACTACGACGTTGTCAAGGTAGACAAGGCAGCTCTGCCATTTCAGCGCAGCCAGTACGGTGTCCATGACACACTGGAAAGTTGCTGGCGCCGTGCATAGTCCAAAAGGCATCACCTTGAACTCGTACAGTCCATATGGCGTGACGAAAGCTGTATTTTCTTGGTCCCGTTCGTCGACATAGATCTGCCAGTAGCCGCTCTTCAGGTCCATCGATGAAAAATATTGAGAGTGACGCAGCCGGTCTAGCGTGTCGTCTATGCGGAGGAGTGGGTAGACGTCTTTCTTCGTCACCGCGTTCAGCTGTCGGTAGTCTACGCAAAACCTAAGCGTTCCGTCCTTCTTTTTAACCAGTACGACCGGGGAGGCTCATGGACTGCTTGCTGGAAGGCTAGATTATGTCGTCATTCAGCATTTCTTGCACTTGCTCCTTTATGACCTCCCTTTCTTTTACTGAGACTCGGTTTGGCGATCGATGCACAGAAAGCGCGTCGTCCTCGGTAACAATGCGATGCTTCGCAACGGTGGTTTGTCACACCTCTGACGACGTCGCAAATCAGTCGCTGTATTCGGCGAGGAGGTCACTCAGCTGCCGTCGTTTTAGGCCCGGAAGCTTGGGGTCAATATCGAGCTGCGCTGGTGACGTAAAGTCTTGCTGAGGCGACGATGATTCTTCAGCAATCGCGGCGACTTCGGCGGCGTTTCGGAGTTCCTCGACATGGCCCACAGCTGCACCTTTAGTGAGGTGTTGCGTTTCTTGTCGGAAATTCGTCACGAGGACCACAGTGCGCCCATCCTGAAGTTCAGCTACTCCTCTTGCGACGCCTATTCCTCTTCCCAGGAGAAATTGAAGGTTACCTTCCAGATGAACTTCGCCGCGGGTAGCTGCATCGGTCACGACGGGTATGACAACACATGATCGCAGCGGCAGATTCACGTGGTTGGCAGCAACTCGGACGGCGGCTGACGCAGTTTGGAGTTTCTCTGAAGGCGGAACAGGTGGCCGCAGCGTCAATCTGTTTTCTCCAAGGTCGATGACGGCGCCGTATTCACACAGAAAGTCCATGCCGAGAAGGACGTCTCTGGAACAGTCTTGTAGATTGACGAATTTCACAGGACACGTCTCGCCGTGAATATCGACGCGAGCTTTTTTTCATTTTTGGGCACAAGTTCGCTCCATTAAACGTTTAGTTTCTTCAGTTATTATCGCCTCATCACTTGTCATTCGTGACATTTTGGTGGAGGTGCTGGGTAACGCTTTCTATGCCCGTGAAGCGTACACCTACAAAGACATCCCGGGCAAGTGAAGTGCTCATCCCCGGAAGGCTACCCTTCGCAGAAGACACCGACACCCGATCAAGTCGCAGCAACCAAGGCCTGCCCCCGGAACTCGGACCCCTGTCACAGAAACCAAGGAAGAAGACCGCGACGTTGACCACTCCACCCGTCATTGTCCTACCCGTCTCTGTCCGTACGCCCACGCCCATCCATGGTGAGCCTTATGAAGATATCGAAGACTGGCTACAGGAGTACGAGCGAGTGGCCCAGCACAACCAATGGACGGACGAACAGCGCCTGCAGAATGTTTACTTCGCGCTCGAAGGGACGGCCAGGCACTTCTTCGAGAATCGCGAGACTTCCTTGATCTCTTGGACCTCCTGCAAGGATGCGCTGAGATGATCATTCACCAACCAATATCAACGGGAGAGGGCCGAGGACCTTCTTCGAATGAGGACCCAGGGCACAAACGAGATTATCACCAGTTTCGTCGAGGATGTTCTGCGCCTGGTCGCTCGCGCCGACCCTTAAGCCACCGACGAAAAAAAGCTGCGGATCCTGATGCGAGGTGTGAAGGATGACATCTTCGGTGGTCTTGTTCGCAACCCCCCATCCACCGTCGAAGATTTTGTCACGGAGGCCACAAACATGGAACTTGTCCTCCTCGCGAGAGCAAGCTACTACCATCGGCAATCGAGCGTCGCTGCTGCTTCTGCTTTGGACATCAGCCCTAGCATCCCCGGCCTTCGCGACATCATCCGCGACGTCGTAAAGGAGGAGCTTAAGAAGCTTTTGCCGACTGATGAGCGCTCCGCCTCAATCTCCATCGCCGAGATCGTCCGGGAAGAAGTTTAGCAGGCGCTGCAGCCACAAGTTCTTGTCAGTGCCGCTCCTGAACCAGCGACGCTGAGCTACGCCGCAGCTACCCGACAACCGCCACCCCCTGCTGACCCGTATACGGCGCCACCCGGACGTGAACCTCCAGCGCCGCTGTTTTCCCGACGCCAGGAAGATCTGGCGCACGCCCACCCAGAACAAGCAGCGCCACGAAAGACCGACGTGTGGAGGACGGCCGATCGACGCCCGTTGTGCTATGACTGCGGTGAAGCCGGCCACATTTACCGTCGATGCCCCTACAGACAACTGGGGCTGCGCGGGTTCCACCCGAACGACCCGCGCCCAAGGTACGACGAACGCCCTCGCGACATCGAGGAGTACCTCCGACGCTCGCCCTCCCCAGTGTCGTCGCTCCGCCGTGAAGCCCGCTCCCCATCGCCATGACGTTCAGCGTACCCAGCACCTCCACCAAAATGTCACGAATGACAAGTGATGAGGCGATAACAACTGAAGAAACTAAACGTTCAATGGGGTGAACTTGTGCCCAAAAATGAAAAAAAGCAAAAACGATAACAACCGAAGAGAACAGAGCGTCGCGGGCGTCGAAGTCGGCGTGACAGCGGAGTCGAACGCTGGGGCGAAAACTGACCGTGGCTCGCTACGCGAAGCCCCTTATGTACACGCGTGAGCTTCTGGAATAATCGGCGCAGAACGTTCGACGCGTAGAACATTCGCATTTCGAGCAAGCACCAGGATTCTCGAATTTGCCAGAACACTAAAATGCAGGGATAAACAAAAGACACGTCGCTCCCAAAAATCGAACCCTGGCTTTTCGCGTGGGAGGCAGGCACGATAACCGTTAGGCCACGCGCGCGCTGCCTACTTGGCCAGCTGCGCGCGCGGCAATATATCGAAGAACATGGCGTCTGAAATCTAGCTCAGTGCTGCGCCGTTCCGCCATGATCTTCCCTAGTGCCACTAACTAAGATACGCTTCAGGGTAACGACACTTGTCCATATTGTGGTTTAAAATCATGGCTGCCACTTATCTGAAACTTTATCTGAAATCACAGGAAACGCTTTTACGTCCTCGACAAACTTTAAACGCTTCCCGGCAGAGCAAAGCAATATTGCATGAGGTTCCTAACACCGAATCAAATGCCGAGAAAGTTGCACTTTTGAATCATGACGATCGGCAGTTGCGTCTACTCTGTACAAGCAGCAAGATGGCGGCGCCCACAGCAATATTGGGGAACAGAGTGCCGACCCAAAGCATCGCTCATTTAGTGGCGAGGTCCACACTTCTGCACGTCCAGAGGTGTGGTCCTCGTCGAAGAGGTCCACACTTTTGCGCGTCGAGTCAAAAGCAACAAGAAGCAACCGTTTCCCACCCGTGAACTGTACCAAGGAGTTCTCTATCCAAGCAAGTGGCGCGGCTCTACTACTCGTCCACAATCGCGCGCCATGTGCACTGCAGCTGACAAGATTGGCAACGGGTATGGCAAGAAAGGACACTTTCAGTCTGTCTGCCTGTCAGCGAAAAAGAACAACTCAAATACCCAAAGCCATGTTGCACTCGAGTTATCCTCGTAAATTCGATAAGTTGAAGGCTCTGCTGGCAAGTGCAGACTAAATTCATTTGATAAAATTCACGCTTACAAGTACCGGCAACCATTGTTGTGGAAACGCGCAAGACACGTGCGAGAAGCGGGTGCTCCGCTGCCATTCGCTTTCAAGGGCTGCTCATTTCAGTACTGCTACAGTGTACTAGAATACTTGGGTAGTGTTGGGACCGGAGGGGCTCGCCTGAAGCGCGTGGTATTGATCGCGACAGATGTCGACACCGGCGCGTTATCCAGGAGGTGTGCGCATGCGTGGCTGCACGCGCGAAAATATGAATCTTTGGTGCCGCTTTGGTGGAGTGCACATAGGAATTCTGATACAGCTACGACTTGCTAGCGGTCGTTGCACGGCATCAATTACGCTGCGGCACGATCGTTGGCAACATGATGCTTCAATGTATTGGACGGTATAAGCTGCATTACTCTACCTTCACATAAAAACAATTGCAATTTTAAAGGAGCGGATTTAAGGGAGCTGCGACTCACGGTTCGTGGGATGATGAGCATTTTAAGTGAAATGCCCATTGCCTTTGTTACAAAAGGCCAAACATTAGATATTTGGCGGGGATATCTAAAACTCAGAAGCAGTTTTTTTTCTATTTTATTTTATGGTGCAACAAAACGGCACATACTAAAGCCCGAGCTTACTTTAGTTTGTTTTTAAGTACCCAAGGTTAAGTTCTCTTTCCTTTTTTCTTCCCGTATTTTTCTTCTTGACCTTAATCAGCTCGCTTAACCTGTCACTCATTTTTACGTTCATTTATGCGACAAATCACCCAAGCGACGATCGCAAAGAGATGAGAATCTTATATTTCTTCACGGCTGCCACGGCCATCCGAGGACTACCCGACGTTCACTTGTAAGAAATGGCTTATAAACCGTTACAATTTTTATCACGGGTTTTAACATTGAACCTAAGTTCAAAAGCTGAGACAACGTGGGCTGAAGATTATTCAAAGAACAAAACAAACAAGTTTTTCACATCATTTAGACCAGGAAACAACAGCACACGTGAATAAGGCAAGGTAAAAGTTGTTAGTCTAATAATTTATAGCACGGCATTGAAATACATGGTTACAATGTGCAGCACATAAATGGTTACAATATGCAGCCCTGAAGGTATACTTGGCATACCACATCAAGTAAGTTGAAGAAACAAATGAACACCGCCTTTTCGATGCTGATCTTGTTAGACTTCGGCTCAAGAGCAGTCTCCAAATAAGCAACACCGTCGAAGTTGATGAACTTGTGAACAGCCCAGTGGGGAGTTGGCATATTCAGGGAGCCTAGTGCGTCGTGATCAATGCCTTGTGGGACCACGGCAGGAGCTTTGCTGTTCACCAATGGTGACAACGGGTCAGTTTCCCGAGCGAGCCTTGAACGCTTTGCAACGATGGGCTCTGGTGGACTTGCCTTCCGCTTCTTTTCCTCTCTTGAAGAACATAATAGCGCTTCACGACAGGGACGAAGAGTAGGAACGAGACAACACAACCTTTCCTCTCTTCCTACATGCGGGAGGGTCTCCACTCAGGTCCTGGGGTACACTTGGCAGCAGAGTCGGCATTACGTCTGGCGTAAGCGGGGGATGTCCACAAGCAATCCTCACTTCCTTTCCGCCGATGATGTGGACGTAGTCTCGAAGGATGAAGCGGGGCTCGAAGTGCAGCTCGCAGACAGCGCTTGTTTCTTCAAGACACGTGTCCGATCGCTGCAGATTCTTCTCCTAAAGATCTCTTTTGGCTCTGTCCTTTGGGACGCCGAAAAGGGACGCCGTTTTCACTCCTTTCACTCGGATGAAGCCCGTTTTGCAACCAGGTGCAGAGCAAGAGTTCTGTCGCTGTTTCGCCGACGGCATTTCGGCACTACCCTTACCGGTTCACCATCCGCAATAGACCCATCCCGAAATTACGCCCTCTTCTGGCAGAGTTTGAAATACTGCACAGCTGCGTGTGCAAAAGACACCATAAAAATGGAAAACTGATCGCTTATATATAGTTCACTTAAGAACAGTATTATACAAGTAATAGCCTTGCCATATTAATGGTGTCTTTTGCGCACGTCACTGTGCAGGGTTTTCAGATCTGCCTGAGGAGGCAGTAATTTTGGGATGGGTCTATATCAGAACACAAGATTCAAAGCATATTACGATCGAACACATGGACCTATGAAATCGTAGAGTGCCTCAATGTCCTTCTGTTTAGGGTGATGCCATCGTTTGTAGTACCCGATGCCGACAGCACGCGCTCAGAAGGAAAATACAAAGAAATCGCAGGGAACAAAATGTCGCCGTAGCACAGTCAGCGCCACGAGCGCGTGCAGGGACACGCCCTTTCACGCGCTTCCGAACAAAAAACATTTATAAGCGTTCGAAACAAAATGGCCAGATGTCATCACCCCCAGAGCCGTATATTAGGAGAGTTTGGACAATAGGCGGAGCAAAGGCCGCCGCCAGCGCCGAATATTCCCCCCACGCTTAGAGCGTAAACTAAATTTGTGACACAGCGTCGACCAATCAGGAGACCTCTACTCCATCTCACAAATGTCGACAGTGAAGACAAAGGCACAGGCGCGTGAGCCTAGCTCAGCGAAACGCTATTGTTTGTACGAGACCTCGTGCATAGGAGGCACTTTCCAAAGCCACGGGCTCGTGCCCGTGCCTTTGTCTGCACTGCTAGAACAGCGTCCTGAGACTGGCTGAAAGAAAGCAGTGCAAAGGGTGGGGTGCGCGAGCGTCTTGAGACGCGGAGTTCCGCTCGGCACGGCTCAAATTATACTTCGTTTCACTTTACCTGCGAGCGAAGCCAAAGCTAGAAGCGCGAGACCAGCGCTTTTTGCATTTCTCCCCAGCTCGCGCGCTCGAGCAAAGCCTGAACGCACGGAGCTTCCGTGCTCGCGCTTCCAGTTTTGCCTTCGCTCGCACATAAGGTGAAACGAAGTATTGTCGTGGCACAAATTTAGAGCACGCGACCACCGCTAGGGGCTGTTTCGCGGCCTGTGGTTGGCCCGAGATGCTCGCCTATTCAAACCAATGTATGGCCAAACTCTCTCAATAAACGGCTCTGATCACCCCAAGCAAAGCGCACATAAAGGCACCCTATGAAATCGTGGTCCCGACACGCGCACTGCTCGAAGTGAAAAACACACGGAACTATGCTCTGTTTCACCTTGCGTCGTACCGCAGGAAAGGCTACAAGCGCGAGCTTCTTGCTCTAGAGCCCTACTCGGCAGCACAAGCTCTCGTGCACCAAAGGCAGCTGCCAACGCTATGAACTCGCGCTTCAAGCCTTCGCTGCGGTACAATATAAGGTGAAACGGAGTGTATAAAATCGTGGTACCGACACGTGCACCGCTCAAAGTGAAAAAAAAAGGCGGGCTGCGCGATTTTTTCCGGAGAACTCGACTACAGCACCGCCACGAACTGTCAATACACGCGCCCTCTCGAGCTCCCGTTGCCGAGCCGCTCCATTCCCAACACTACCCAAGCATTCTAGTACACTGTAGTACTGCGCCGACAACTGCTTCCAACAGCCGCTCGAGACACGGGCCTCGTGCACTGGCGCATTTGACGTCACTTGCAAGACAATCGCAAACACATCGAAAGGTGGACAAGTGCAATAAAGAAAAAAACAGAAGGATCGGTGGCCGAGTGGGCTATACTTCGTTTCACCTTATGTGCGAGCGAAGGCAAAGCTGGGAGCGCGAGTGCGAAAGTTCCGTGCGTTCAGGCTTTGCTCGAGCGCGCGAGCTGGGGAGAAACGCAAAAAGCACTGGTCTCGCGCTTCTAGCTTTGGCTTCGCTCGGAGATAATGTGAAACAAAGTATAGAGCACACCAGCTCGGAGCACGTGGAGCGAAAGCTTGCGCTGTATACCCCAGGGATCCTGGGCCCAATCCCCACCCCTGCCCGTTTCGATCTGGAAGAGCATCGTACGGCGTGCGGTCGTGTATCAGTATTGCGTGATGCACCTTAAAGACCCCAGGCTACCGGTTGTACTGCACTGGCTAAATTGCTCACATACGGCTGGAAGACAAGTCGCCCGTTGAGGCAGACTATTCTAGGCTATATAAACCTACACACACCCCAATTCGTTTACAGACAGGTAAGGTAGCACCGCCTCATTCCACCGTGACATAGTAAGATCACTGTTGAAAGGGGGGTTCATAACAGACAATAGCATAGTGAACTCCCGAGGTTACTTATGAAGACACTAAAGTCATTGATAGGTTCATTTGATTTTAGAAAGGTGAAGAGAAAAAAAAAAGAAACGAACGCCTCTCCTGAGGTAGGAACGAGTTTTCTACCTATTGATGGCCCGTTTGGTTTTCTTAGTAATCCGCAAAACGGGAAGTGTTCAATTTACAAAAAAATTGTTTTGGGCGCCAAAACGCTAACGTCAAAATTCAATTTGCATCTCAGAGCAAGCACCTGTTTGTTGGTTAAGAAAATATATTGTAATTGTTCAAAATAATAGAATTCTTGCTTCTTTTTTGTTTTTCATATCTACTACAAGGTCTACAGAGAATGAAAATATCTGAAATAATGTTTCATAAAATAAATGTTGTTCGGAATAAGTATTTTAGCCTTTTTTGCAACTCATTCAACTATTTTTGTATTTTCAAATGCATATTAGTAGGGTGCCTTCATGTGCGCTTTGCTAAGGGTGGAGACATCTGGCCAATTTTTCCCACACTTTTATTTTTCTTTTTTTGTTCAGAAGCGCGTGAAAGAGCGTGTCCCGGCACGCGTTTGTGGCGCTGACTTTGCTATGGCGACATTTTCTTTTCGTCCATTTATTTCTATTTTACCCGTGAGCGCGTGCTGTCGGCATCGGGTACTACAAAGGGTGGCATCACCCTAAGCAGAAGGACATTGAGGCACCCTACATATTAGGATATCTCTGGTCAACCCTGCACAATCTTAGGGTGCTTACGAGCCACGCTTGTAGCGTATGCAAGCGTTTGACCACGTGCGCTAACATAGCACACACAAAATAATAGAATCAACAAAAGTATCGCGCTCAGAGCCTTATCAGGCCTTTCGCTAGGAGTCTGCTGATGACTAGTTACACTTTTTTTGCAACGTTCAAGAAGTGCCGACCAACGGAGCCATCAATTGTAATACTGTTGTGTCTATGTTTATACAGCGGGAAGTTAGTCAGCTCTGAGGGCATCTGGGTCGCTAAACTCGTCAAACACAATGTTGGGCACGAAGTTTGCGGAGCGGGCTGATTGGACTCCCGCGACGTTGGCGTCACGCGGGACGAAATGTCAATCATCCAAGCTCTCTCGGTGCTCAAATTCCAGCGAGAATGTTGGGCACAAAGTTGTAGCGAGCTTCATCGGAGCGCGCGCGAGCAACACCGTGGGGCCAGCCGATTGAACGGCTGCACTGATGACGTCGTGCCCGCGTGTCCCTACATCCCTACGCCGCGATAGAGTCAATGAAACGTAGATTGTACCTAGGCGGGCTGTAAATACCCTGAACTTTCTCGTCGCAAGATCGTCGTTTGTGGAAGTTATTGCTGACGACAAAGTGACGTTTCACAACTTTGGGAAGGAGTTATTTGAGGGCAAAATCTTCGCTTCGGAATCAAGGCGAAGATGAAACTTTGTGATATTGTGGAGCCGTGCGCGGTGTATGCGGTTTTAGAGCTCATCTTCCGCCACTGTCAACAACGTCACCGGGGTCACCCACAGGCGTTATGTATACAGGCGTCGGTAATGACTGAGAGATGAGGAGGCGACGGGGAATGGTGAGAAAAAGCCGGGGAAAGGGGAAAAAAAAGGTATGACCAACACAAACACACACACAAATAGGGGTCAGGAAGGGCCGTAGAAATTGTTCGGGAAAGAGAGAGAGAAGGGGGGGGGGCGGGTGGAGTGATAGTAGTGAAGAAGGGGGATATCCCTTCCCCCGAATGTTTAGAGCGCAACTCTTATGCGCCCCTTTCGAGCTTGAGCGGCGTCGCCGTCGGCGTAACCGCGCGCGCGTTGCATTATGGGACGTTTTTTCACAAAATTTAGCGGGGAAATTAACGTCACGTGATTTTGACACGAATAAGGTTTCCCCGCTAAATGATAAAGCAACAGGATAGGAGAAGGGGGGGGGGGGTGGAGAGGCATACCCTCCCCTCCGTGCTCTCCCCTCCTCCTCCTCAAGAGCTGCGCTTTAATTCGACATTATAGAGAACTGTAAACTTCTGTCATTTTTTTTTTTATTATAACTCTCTAAAATGCTATAGTCCG
This sequence comes from Ixodes persulcatus, assembly GCA_013358835.2. Lineage (NCBI taxonomy): Eukaryota > Metazoa > Arthropoda > Arachnida > Ixodida > Ixodidae > Ixodes > Ixodes persulcatus. The sequence continues at coordinate 18,173 of JABSTQ010007349.1, forward strand.
GGGCTGGGGCGATATCCCCCCCCCCCCTTACACCCTTATGCCATTTGCGCCCCCTTTTTGAACGCCACTTGGGGGGGGGGGTGAATCGCCCCCCTCCCCGTTCTTCTGTTTCGTCGACCCTGCTTAGAGGCGTTCCAACTGAGCGATGACGAAAAACAGCACAGCGTGCACTTTTCTAAATTATGGTTCGAGAGATTCTGGAATTAAAACGGGGCGCGTTCCATGAACTTACGAGCGGCCATGACAGACTTTCAATCGAGAGGCTCGTGCCAGGGCTCGTTGTGTGCAGGCGCGTTCAGTGACGTCCTTTTATAGTTCATAACTTTGACTTCAGGGTCAGGATGATCAGTTGTGAACGACAAATTTGATGGTGCGTGTTCGAGTCGACGGTGAAAAGTTTCGTTGTGTACGATGATAGCTTGGTGTCCTCGCGTTCTCGAAACATAACTGTCAATATTGACCAAACTGACATTACTCTTATTTCAGTTGATGAACGGAGAATTAATCCCAGTTTGGCTTATCTTTGAAAGTCTATCATAAAATGATTTTATCTCCCGCTGATGGGGGACAACTGCCTGTAAGCGAAATCCGTCCAAAGGTGGACAATGCTACTCGGCTGGTTGTGACCTAGCCACGTCGGGCTACACTCTGATCAAATTCAAAAGGACGAGATAAATAAAAGGGACGACAGGAACGTTTTTTAGTAAATTCTGCTTTATCGGCGGAAATAAGAACGATATCAGACTATCAAGTTCGGCGGTGTTGATTTTCGAATGCAATTCCCCAAGCCTCCGCTGTGCTTTTTGGAGACCATCAAGGTCGCAGCTGATAATCTTCATCGTGACATTATACGTATACGAACCACGTTCGTCTCCGTGTGCTGCTCTAGCTCGGCGCCTAGGGAGTAGTAGGGATTTTTCCCCCTTTCAATGAAAAACGTCACGAAGATCTACGGATCTGCGGGTTTGTGAGAAAAGAAAACTTCGCAGCAATCTTTCAGCTCCTCCCCCCGCTATGTCATAACACGAAGAAAGTTGTGTCTGACGAGTTTAGCGACCCTGGTGTCTTCGTTGGAGATGAAAGACAGTGCAGTATACCACTGCTTGTCTGACATCTTAAACGTGCATCACGCAATTGGCGACGGGCGCGATCGAAAGCGTCGCTGAGGTCGGCCTTCCACGATTGGCCGAATGCTGACTATGACGTCGGCAAAGGTTTTCTCACCAACAGAAATAAGAGGAATGTAAGAACTTCAATTTTGACGGTGTTCGCAGTGTTGGTTTCAGAGCGCTATGATTTCTAGCTTCCACCATGCTCATTCCAAACACCATCGAACTCGTTGTTCGTAAGGTAATGACTTGACGAGAGGTAACCACACGAGGGCGCCACACGAGGGCGCCACCCAGAGCCGTTTATACTGAGAGAGTTTGGCCTTCTTAAGGAGATTTTGACAGCCTGACAACCACAGCAGTGTAGTCTGACAACCGGGGGATGACTACTTCCGTCCGCCATATTGTGGCTCTGACTCATAGGAACTCTACGCGATTTCTCAGGAATGAACAAGACAAAGAAGTAACGCCATATTGTGTTACCGCGAAATCCGCTTGTTCTAGCGGCCAACAAGCTCCGCCCATTGGCCAAACTCTCTCAGTATAAAGGGCTCTGGCGCCACCAAACCATCTCGCCGCTAATAGTGATACATGACAGCACGCCGGTACTACCGGTACGCAGAGCCGTATATTAGGAGAGTTTGGACAATAGGCGGAGCAAAGGCCGCCGTCAGCGCCGAATATTCCCCCCACGCTTAGAGCGTAAACTAAATTTGTGACACAGCGTCAACCAATCAGGAGACCTCTACTCCATCTCACAAATGTCGACAGTGAAGACAAAGGCACAGGCGCGTGAGCCTAGCTCAGCGAAACGCTATTGTTTGTACGAGACCTCGTGCATAGGAGGCACTTTCCAAAGCCACGCACTCGTGCCCATGCCTTTGTCTGCACTGCTAGAACAGCGTCCTGAGACTGGCTGAAAGAAAGCAGTGCAAAGGGTGGGGTGGGCGAGCGTCTTGAGACGCGGAGTTTCACTTTACCTGCGAGCGAAGCCAAAGCTAGAAGCGCGAGACCAGCACTTTTTGCATTTCTCCCCAGCTCGCGCGCTCGAGCAAAGCCTGAACGCACGGAGCTTCCGTGCTCGCGCTTCCAGTTTTGCCTTCGCTCGCACATAAGGTGAAACGAAGTATAGTCGTGGCACAAATTTAGAGCACGCGACCACCGCTAGGGGCTGTTTCGCGGCCTGTGGTTGGCCCGAGATGCTCGCCTATTCAAACCAATGTATGGCCAAACTTTCTCAATAAACGGCTCTGCCGGTACGATGCTCATCCAGTTTGAAACGGGCAGAGGCGGTGGATTGAATCCACGATCAGTGAGCATTACAGCGTGAGCTTGCGCTACACGTGCTACCGATTCACGAGCAATGAGACATCGCGGTTAAATTCGAGTTCGAGAAATAACAACAACAGCAACAGCAAGAAAATCTCCGGTTTGACCTTATGTTGTACCGCAGCGAAGGCTACAAGCGCGAGCTCATAGCGGTGGCAGCCGCTCTTAAGTCACGAGAGCTTGTGCCGCCGAGATGTGCCCCAGACCAAGGAGCTCGCGCTTGTAGCCTTTCCTGCGGTAAATCATAAGGTGAAACGGAGTATAGTGTCGCCATCTCGTTTATCAAGTTAGAAATAAAATTAACAGGGTGATTTTATTTACACAAATACGCAAATACAACAATATTTTTCTTTCTAGTCATGGTCCTAAAATTAAGATTAGAGGCACCCCTAGTACGTCCGGCCAAGCGTTTTGTCACGTTTGTCTTCTAAATAATTGTATTTTCAAAAATGCCTCAAAACGCGCTAAAAATAGTGAAAACGGTCATATTTCTGGATTTTATTAAAAATCTCCAGCGCTCTAAAGAAAAATACAAGGGGCGCACAATTTTCATTACGTTATCATAAGTAACCCCCAAAAGAATGAATACTATCATGCATTCCTGAAACTCAGCTTTGTGTAGCGAAATTTGCGCATTAAAGGGATTGTCTGGTGAAAACCGGAAGTTCTTAAGATTTCGTGATGGTTACCTGGTGGGAGCCTAATGATTAACATAGGCCATTTTTATTCCATTAAACGACACCCCAATTTAGTGTAATCAACGACGGATAATTGAACGAAACTCCATGCCGAATTTCGCAAGTATCAACGGCTGCACTCCCATCCCTGACGTGACGTCACACCAGTCTTGCAATTGTCATATCCTATGCCTCATTCCTCCGTGGGAACACAGTGCTCCCGACGCACCGCAGCATTCTATATTACTCGCCACTGTAAATGTCGCGGAGAAGTGTGGAGCGTGACAACCGCACAACGAAAATACCCTTTCATTCTTAAAAAAATCTAGCGCAGCAGCGAGGGTGAACCACGTCGTACCGCTCACGCGGAGGACAAAATTCGAAGTGCACTTCAGTTCGGCACGTTCTTTGCCTGATGTTACCTCAGAAACTCCGCTTCCCTGAAGGTGGAAGAGGAAAACGACGTTTATGCACGCTTGGGTTAAAATACAATTACTCCTCCAGGGAAGCACACAAAATTCAGATTTGTCGTGGAAGATGCTCCTACAGCCATTGACAATGAGGTCTAAATGTTTTCATGAATACGAAATTTGACCGGATAATCCCTTTAAGTGACGAGCGGTTGAATCCCCCTTAAATTATTTATACTTCGTGTATGGCTCACTAAAAGTATAGAACCTATTCCTTGCAAGGTTTGTTAGTTGATGTCATAGAGCGTTTAGTGTTTGACCTTTAATTACTATATCGATATTCACAACAACACAGATGACACGAGACAACACTGAAAATAAACAATGACGAATTTCGCGCTTATTTCCAATGAACTAATAAACCAGAATGTAGTATATACTGCGCAAAGTTAAAGGCCGCCATAGTCGCTGGTATGGCACACACAGTGGAACACAAATCGGTAACATTTCCCTAAACATTGCGTCGAGCGTGTAGCTAATTGCCTATAGAATGTGACATGTTCATTATTTAGGTGAGGAATGACAATGAACATGACTTCGATATGACTTAATTTGTTTTAAAACAGAATGTGTTTATGCGCTTCTTTCCATGAAAACTGAAAATCTCGCTGTTACACGTAGGTTAAACTTATGTAAAGCATATTGGGAAATGGAATCTGTGAGTAAAGCACTAATATAAGAATACTCCAGACGGGGATTTAACTTGGGACCGAGTGATTTCCAGCCAGACACTATACAGACTGATCTATGCAGAGTGCAAAGCATGCGCGTGGGGACAGTAAACAGTTGCTTTACAATATAAAAAATTACTGATCATACTGGCAAAGAATGTGTTTATCGCCAACCACACACTTCCTGTGTGTTTTACGAATGGGGCTGATGTGAGCCCCAGCATACATGATATGTGTGTTCAGAGCTCAACACATTATTGGCGCCCCCGGTCGCAGTTAGCTTCATCAAGCTAGTGTAAATTTGTGCTGTTGTGATGCGTCATTCCCTTACGAAAATTCAGTTGTCACATTGAAGCGGATGCGAATGCGCGGGAGAGTACGGTACACACGCCGAGCCTCTAAGTTGGTCCATTGGCGAGAACGTCGGCGAGATTTCTGACCATCGTTCTCCTTTCCTTGTCGGGCGCATGCGCGAGTCGCGGGATGAGGTTCTTGCAGGATGCGCCACGGTCTTTACAATGCCTCACAAGAGAAAGCAGTGAACTGAATGTGAGATAGCTGAATAGAAGTGGTGACGTGATGTGTATGACCGTGCTCGACGTGCCAGAAATGCCTGGGAAGAGAGAGAGCGGCGTTTGCTTCGGAAGAGAGAAGCGAGCCTTTATAGAGTACAGGCATATTATAGCACTTCAACGTAGTCCGCTCCGGAACAGCGCGAAACGCAGCCCCATTTTTATTATTCATATGCATGCGTTTGTGTTGAGTTTGTTTCTTGCTTGTGTCAATGTGTGTGTTAGTAGTCGTGCGTATGTGTGTCTATAACTGCTCGGAAGCGTATACTACGTATTACAAAATGCTTATAACATCATGTTAAATGTACGATACTGGGTCAAGTACTGAATATAAGCGCCGGTTAAATCTTTAAATGGCACTTAAAGCCAAATATTATTTAAGTGATCGGGGGATCAGATCGTGATTCTGACTCTAAGCGTCACTCATGGAAGCGCCACGCTCGGAGTGGCGCTCCGTGTGGCGCGCAGGCTTGCAGGTTCCAAAGATTATATTCGGTTAAATGTAATTTGCCGTTTTTGTGCCTCTGGCATATACGCCAGGGGCCCTGCTTCGTCCTTAGATGTGACAAGTCATTCCTGAATAAAACATAAACAAGCTTAAGGAGGGAGATTCTCCTGTGTCGTCCCTCTGCATCTGGATATACGTATAGGCAATTTGCAGCAGCTGTGCATGGGCGCCGCCATTACCGACCTTCAGTTTTTGGTTTCCTCTTATTTTGTTTACTTTATTTCATCATTATCATCTACAACGTTATTGCCATTTTAGATTCTCTTGTGTCCTTCTCCCCAGCTTTGGGATTTGTGGAGGCTCTGCAATGCCCGTCTCAATGGCTCGGTACCTCGGTGAGCCAATATAAGGTAAGTAATAAGGGCTGGAATCTGGCGCGTGTTTAAAGCGTTCATACATCTACTCCTAAAAGCATAAGGGCGCGTTCGCTGCTGTGTTTGATAGTTCTCCAGGAGCATTTTCTGGCTGGTCACTGTTGCGAGCTAGAGCTAGTTCGATTGCGATCTAGCACGAAGGGACTAAGAAATTTGTAAACAGTGAAATCAACTATCTTCCGCTCTCCCTCGAAAAGGACAGCGAAGTCTGCAGCACGAGATCGTGGTTTCTAAAATAAATATCGCATTACAAGCACTTGCGCTGCAATTGCCCGTCTTGAAGCAATGAACACTGGCGAGCTTGCGCTTCTAGCGTTCTCTGCCCGTCAGTTAAAAGTCCGGTTCACTCAAGCAGTGCAGCACTGAGTTAGCGCAAAATCCGAGTTGCATCAGCACTAATGTCGTCCCTGACTCAGCGATGAGATAGCGCTGCGTTGTCGGTGTAAACAAGAAAGGCGAGGGTCACATGCAGCGGAGCGCTGCTACAACGCTGAATTAGCGCCATTCTTTGGCGCTGCGTGTAAACGTTGAGTTATCGCTGCACTGTATGTGTAAACAGGCCTTAAACGTGAACGGAGTTCATTACTTGCATACCCTGGGCTGTTCGATTTAAGCCTCTGGCCGTGCCTCGTTTGTTTCTCTATTGTCTTGCGGCAACATTTGTTGTTTGTCTTACTATACTCGCGGTAGCCACTACGCTCATTACCGCTTAAGTGATATTCTGTTTGTGTGTATTTTTATACAGCCTGAAGTTAGTCTGCCTCAACAAGTGACTTCTTTCTCAGCTGCAGATGAGCAATTTATCCAGTGCAGTACAACCGCAAGCCTGGGGTCGTTAACGTGCACCACGCAGTAGTAGTGACACATGACCACACGTCAATACGATGCTCATCCAGATCGAAACGGGCAGGGGCGGGGATTGAGCACAGGATCTCTGGGTTCTGCAGCGCGAGCTTTCACTCCACGTGCTCCGAGCTGATGTGCGCTAGCCCACTCGGCCACCGATTACCCCCCTCCCCCCTTTTCTTAAAGGAAGTACGTTAACAAAATTCTGGAGCTGATTTCTTTGCATAAACATGATGTAGGTAGCGGTATAACCACAGAAACATCAATATTTCGTTGAAAAACGCAAGAACAGATATTTCAAACTGAAGTAAACGAAAACCAAAAATTACCTGGTTGTTGGTTATCAAGCTTCAATCGAATGTCATGACGACATCGGCCTCCGACGGCAACGCCACTATATGGGAAGTACGCTCACTGGTACAGATTACCTAGGCCAGAACGTAATACCGAAGGTTTAATGAAGAAAGTTAAATCACAGTTGGCGACCTTGGATTCACCCCGTGGGCCAATCGCTTCCACTCATTCTTTGACGTCAGGGGCCGTCAGGGGCTGATGAACTATTTATTTTTTCACCTGGGCGCGCGCTGCTTTCAATGTCGTTCTCGCCGAGGGACGCCGACCTCTCAAAGTGGCCCGGGTTTACGTCGCAGAGCTGTGCCGGTATCCACTTCTACATCCCATTACTAAGTGCGAGGATACGGCTTCACCTAAGTATATAAATGTGCTGATACGAATTTTTAACATCTTAATATAAGCATTATTATATAAACACATGCAAATTAAAAAGAAAACTGAGATTTACATGTTACTTTTGCAACGAAAGTTTTTTTCTTTTTTATGTCTGCCCCTTACGTAGACAATAAACTCCCCAAACCACTTTGTTAGTAACTGGATAGGACATGTGTGTAGACTTGTACTATACTCATTACGAGTAATCAAAATACTCACAATCCATTACCGTTTGGAGTCATTTTGTAATCATTTGAGCATATTTATTAGGAAGTCACCATTAGAGTGATTGGATTACTTTCAAAAGTGCTAAACTTACTTATAACCATTGCTATTCCCCCCTCGCCTTTTTAATGGCGCCATTTGTTTCTACAAGCTCCCTACCGAGGAATACTCGAACAAATTCTTTGACAGGAGGATCGGCTTACCAAATTGGTGAATGTAGAAGAAAAATGAAGAGTACGAAAGACCAGTTTTCAAACCGCAAAAAATTTGTCGTTTTGAAAATGTGAAGGAACCGGAAAAGTAGCGCGTTACTTTTTCGAGTAACAGCCAATAACTTTTCTGTTCAAGTAATCAAATAATATAATTTCACATTTTTAACCAAGATTAGCAATTGTAATCGATTACTTTTCTTTGAGAAACATACGTGCACAAAATTCACGTATGTCACACACACTAAATAATTTAATAAAAAACATTTTATCAAGATACTTGCAGCGATTCCGAAACAGGCTTGACACATAGTCCCCGAAATAGAAGCATGTTTCAGAATCTCGTAAACGAGTCTCGTGGCGTAAGTATTGCTTATCGTTTTTTGTTTTATTTTTTTCGTTGTTTTTTTGGGGCAGAAGTCATTTTGTGTTGTACGTGTCTTATCTAGGCCCTTGAAACAAATTGCTTCTTGGGAGATCGGTGTACATTTAAGCTTCCATTATTTCTGTTTGTACGCGATTTCTGAACATCCGACACTTACCCTCAGAAGAAATAATAATACTGGTTTCTTCGATCTTTGTAAAGGTACTTGACGATGAAACTCTGTAAAATATTGAGGAGGTGAACTGCACATTCATTGACTGCGAGTATGTAAAGGCAAATCAAAATATATAGTTCATTCGGAGTGTTTTGGGTCGTCCAGCTGTTCTGGCGAGTTACTACCACTTGTCAATGGTTGCTATCAGTGAAGAAAAGAATCAAGGGTTGCTATCACGCAATATCAACCCGGTTTATTTTCGAAATTTACTTGAATGGATCCAAAATACTAACTTCACGTTTACATGGCAAACGCAAAACACAGCGGAGCAGTGCAGGATGGGAGGAAGGCTTTCGCACGCCTTTCAATCAAACACATTTCTGGTTCGCAAGTGCCGCAATTTACAAATAGCGTTGTCGAAGTAGAGAAAAACGCTCCTCCAGTATCACATACACCTTCACACGAGTTTCCACGCTACATTTAGCGGGGAAACTCGTGAAACTTTCCGAAGGGCTAGCACATCCACACGCCGTCGATTCTTGACCGGAATCCAGACATGCGAAGGCACAGAGACGCAGCACTTCGGCGTGCCGAGACATGATTTGGATCACGCCGCCTGACCGAGAGACTTGTGTTCGACGAGTTGTACCTATTTTTTTTCGATCGCGTGCTTTTATAAGAAGCTTCACGGGTTCTGAAATGCAGCTACAACCGTTTACTTAAGATTGTTTTTTCAAAAAACTTTTTTATCAATTGATGACGACCGTGGAGAAACGTGTATTTCAGCAGGCCGCCACTCAACCTCTGTAACGCTTCGTCCGGCTCGCTTTACGCAGACCCAAGATGGCCGATTCGGAACTTCTGGTGATTGCAATCGTGGAATGTGGAAGTGCGATCCAGCAAATTGTCATAGCTATCAGTGTGAGCGATGCTGTATTCCTAGCACTAGCAGACGATAAAAAAGCGAGCTCCGAGTTTTTTAACGTCTATGCAAAAAGTACACTTTTTTTTTCATACTTCTTTTTTTTATTTTTCAGTTGTGTTTTTAGGTGTGGAGGAGGCTGTAGTACTGCTGCATTCACGCTGGCGTTCGAATCGCACCGCGAGGCGCAACCGCTCGTTTTCATTTTCAATTGCTCGTGCAACTGTACTGAATCTTTAAGCAATCGCGTTCGCAACGGCTTCGTGAATGCGGTTCAGCCGCCAGTGCAAATGGGGCACGCGGCGCGAGTCTAGTGATAGTGCGGGAAAGGGACGCTTTTTACAGCGAAGCTGTATAGACCTTTTTCGCATAACCTCAAACCAGCCAGTAACTGACGTACCCTCGACCTGGTGAATTTTTAGATTGCCCGCTGACACAGGGTATGCAACCGCCAAGGGTATGGGCGAAAAGGCTTAAAAACGGACGTCGTGCATGAGTTAGTTCCGAGTGCTCCTTTTTACCGTGCTGCAATTTCCGAAAATCTACGGTTTTCTCGCTACCACGGCGTGGTCGTCGGATAGATAAATAATTTTAAAACTCATAAGAACAATAGCAGAAAGTGTGCCATGAGCACAAGAAGCTGCAGCGCGAGTGCGGCTGCAGTGTTATCGAGCTTCGCATTTTCCCCAAGAATTCTTATTTATGAAGGCAGTCGATTGCGAGCTTGAATCGCAAGAGATTCGTATCAGAGTCAACGTAACGTTTAAGCTCACGACCACTTCGTCCACGACAAGATGACAGATTTTAATTCCCGGTGCAGGTGGTCCAATTAGGTTATCACTGCAAGCCCCATGGTATGTGAAAGGTATAAAAAAGTCTACATGCCACCACTCAAGATGGAGCTATCAAATGCCGAGAGCTTACCTGCATAGACTACATTAAACTGCTCATAAATACTTCGCTGTGGAAACTCAATGAAAACACTCCACCGTCTTCGTCGTCGTTCTCTCGAGGAGGCAAGGTGATGGCCTGTGATTAGCGAGCTGGATTCAACCGGACAAGCTCCAGCCAAGTTATTGCAGCCCACCATAGCCAAGTCTAGCCAAGTTCCCCCCATACCCACACCGTTGCCTACCCAGATAGCTGTGCTGCCAGAACTAGCCGCTATTTATTTTTCTAAGCCGCTAGACGGCGTCGTCGGCGCCGCAATTCTCAAGATGGCAGCGCCGTAAAAGAAAAGGTCTATAGACCTTTCCAAAAACGAGCTTGTGGCCGGTGCCATTTTGAGCGTTCGTGCGTATGGCGCGTGCTTTGCTCGCTTTCCGAAGCGACGAACACGCACGTGCTGGGCTGTGAAGATCGCACGCTGGACTGTGATTTTGTAAACATTGGAAAGGTCTATATGACTCGTTGGTCGGATTTTTCCGTGTCCGTTGACAGAACACGTCTGGCATAGACCCTTTTGCGGTCTACAATTATGAACTGCTGCGAGCGTCTCAATCGACTTCCGGTCACACTGTCTTTGCAAGCCTGTTGAGCTTGCTTATGTCACCAGTGCTTAAAAGCAAAAATGCTACACGGACAACAAAGTTTGAGATTTAACGAGGGCTTTCGGTTGTACAATATTGCATCTTGAAGGAGGCAAGTTGGTTCACATGAATACTCGAGACATTTTAACAGATCTCTCACTCCTTCGTTCATTTGGCGTTCACCTGGAAAATTGGTGGTTAAACGGTTCATCTACATTTCAAGCAGCGGTGTTAAGATGGTCTTTGTTCATTCTTTTTATAAACCGGAAGTTCTCTGGGATGTCAAAGACTGGATCACCACCTTGGGGCGTTTGCCATAAAGAGGGTCTATAGCGCAGTGGGCAATCGTTGCAGGTGATACCAGAGTTTTGCTAACAAACCACCTTCAAAACGGGATTTTTTTTTTATTGATTTGTTTTGCAGGTTTACCGCGTTTGGGGTGATATAAAAGCGAGGTCTGTGATAGAGCCTCCGCCAGCTAAAGTTAAGAAGCATCTAGTAGCTTTATGATATATTAAAAAACAAAACCAATCCTACAAAATAAAATAAAGTAAAAGGGGAAAGCATCTAAAGCGCAAAATGATTTGCTAGAAGATATCATAAATAAACGCCAGTACTTAATATTTGTTTTAAAAATATTGCAATGAGAGTTAACGATATAAATCGGACATGTTGAGAAATTATGAAAATACTGAAATGTAAAAGAAAACCTTACGCAACAGTTGAGCAATTGAAAACAAATTACGATGGGGTGTCACTTGGAAGAAAACTAGAATACAATCACACCGTCGGCATCTGAACAACAACAAATGCACGGCTGTCGTTTTTATTTATTTTTTAAAGATTTCGCTGCCTTTGCGGTGTCATAAAAAAGGCATATCTATTTTCGCGAAATGATGACCGCGTGCCCCATTAGAACTGTGTACAAAGTTTGGAATTTGCATTTTGCAAGGTTTGACAAATAAACTGACTTTAACGCCGCATTCTGCATGTTGCCGCCCGCGCAGCTGGCGAAGTAGGCAGCGCGCCCGTGGCCTAATGGTCATCGTGCTTGCCTCCCTCGCGAAAATCCGAGGTTCAATGCCTGGCCGCGGATAAACCTTTTTATTGTTTCTGTATTGTCGTGTTCTGGTAAATTCGAGAACCCTGTTACTTACACAAGGTTAGAATGTTCTACGCGCCGAGCTTTCTCCGCCGATTGTTCCAGAAGCCCACGCGTCTACATAAGGGGCTCCGCGTGGCGAGTCGAAGGCAGTCTCGCCCCAGCATTCGATCCTGCTCTTTCGCTGACATCGACGCGTGGGACGCTAACCTTCTTCTGTTTTGTTTTATGCACAAGTTCGCCGCATTAAACGTTTAGTTCCCCAGTTATTTGCCGCCTCAACATTTGTCATTGGTGACATTTTTGGTGGAGTTGCGGAGTATCGCGTTTTATTCCCGTGAAGCGTACCCCTCTGAAGGCGCCCCGGCCAGTTTAGGTGCTCAGCCTCGGGAGGCTACTCTTCGCAGAGGACTCCAACGCTCAAGCAAGCCGCCGTACCAAAGGCCAACTCCCGGAATTCGGACCCCAGCCGAAATAGCCAAAGAAGAAGACCGGCGACGATAACTACCACCACCGTCGTCGTCCTGCCCGTCACTCCCCGCAGTCCGACGCCCTTTCACGGCGAAGTCCACGAGGATCTAGAGATCTGGCTGCTTCATTATGAACGTGCAGCCCGCCACAACGGATGGACGAATGAGCACCGCCTCCAGAACCTCTACATCTCGCTTGAGGGCACCTCGAGGCACTGGTTTTAGAACCACGAAGTCTCCTTTACTTCGTGGGATCCATGCGCCGCCGAATTGAAGCGATCGTTTATCAACTATTACCGTCAGCAGCGAGCGGGAGGACCTTCTTCAAACAAGGGTGCAGGGTCTCAACGAAACCGTGACAAGCATTGTTGAAGATGTCCTGCGTTAAGCGCCCGAGCCTATCCGGAGGCCGCCGAGAAGAAGAAACTTCGCGCTCTCATATGTGCATGAAGAGTGAAATTATCGGACAATTGCGACGCAATACCCGACGACTGTCGATGGTTATGTAACCGAAGTCGAAAATATCGAACGCGCACTGACGACCCGGGCAAGCCACTACCACCGACTCGCCGGCGCGTCTCCTGCTTTAACCGTCGCAGGTACCCGTCTGGACCGGAGCAGCTTACCGGTGTCGCCAGCCTTTGGGAAATCGCCCGGGATATAGTCCGGGAAGAGCTCCGGAAGATCTTACCTGCTGGAGATCAATTATTCTCACCCTCACTCGCCGAGATCGTCCAAGAGGAGGTTCACCGACCCATCCAGCCCTAGACTCCAGTCAGCGTTGCAGCACATGAGAAGCCCGCTCGAAGTTACGCCGCAATTGTCCGACGAGCAGCACCAGCCCCGCGCCCGTACATCGCGCCTCCCCTACGTGAACCTCCACTGTCGCAGTACACTAAGAAAAAAAATTAAGGAAAAAGGTAGCAACGGCGCGTCTTCCTCCCTTCTACTGACGCGCCTCCAAGCGGACACAAGAAGAAGGGAGGAACGAGACGTTTTCCTCCTTTTCCAGGCAGACGGGAGAAAGCTTTCGCCCTCCCGACTCATCTTCTTTCGGTTTCGTTTTTCGAGCACGTCGCGCACGTTGTTTAATAACTGTTGTTGAGTTGATTGAGCTTAAGCGGCAGCGAAGGCCGCCTGTAATTCCGTCTTCTAGACCAAACGTGCAGAACATTTCGGTTGCATTGACGTTTTTACCACTAATTTTATCAAACGAGCAAACGAAGCCGCTAGAAACAGCGAGGTTAAGGAGCAGTGCCAGCAGTGCTACGTACACTGGGCTGAGATGCCCGTCTCCGGATTGCGTAACCCACGCGAAACCACGCGGAGCAATGGTTCGACGTTGACGACGTTATGGAAATCGCGTCCAAGGCAGTCAGGTTTTGCTGCCGGGTGCCTGGGTGTTTTCTGTGCTGAGTTTGGTTGTGTTTTCCGATGCCGAGTGCCAACCGGCAATCAACGTGGTTCTGTATTTCTGCGTGTCAGCAACATAGCCGCAACATCGTGATGGCAGTGTTGTGCGTTGTGAACAGAAGACTGGAATTATCGCCGTTGTGACTGTGTGTTCGCGTGTCAGTGGTGTAACAACAAGATGAGATGACGTAAACCGTCGGGCATTGAAGCCGCTGGTCGGGCCGTGATCGGAGGGGGCGGGGTCGGCGGGGTGTCGCAGGTTGACATTCCGCTTTACATTAAAGAGTTTAAGATCACTTGAGGGATTAGGTGCAGTTTGTTGGAACGCTGGTCTGAACGGTGAGCTCCAATCGTACAGTGGCCAATGTTAGTGTCCAGTTGTATTGATGATTGTATGTGCGATGCATTTCAATGCGCTCAATGTATGTTCAGCTGATGCTTGTAGTATGCGTGATGTGTCTACATGTGTGTATAAGAGAGGTTACCCAAGCGCAATGGTGGCGTGAGAAAAAAAAACTTTTTTGTAGAACATGATTTGGGCGGTACCTAGCGCCACCCATCTGGTGGCAAGCGATTTAACCTCCTTTTACGCTACGCGGCTACGCCATAATTTCGTGTTACCGTGCTGAAATGAGCCAAGAGGCTGTTTCGGATTTCCTTTTTTTTTTTGAGAGCGGCTTTTGGTTTTGCGGGCGAATGGTGTACCCCTCTCGTGGCATTGTGGCTCGAGGAATAGCAAAGGTAAGACATAAATTGCGCGAACTGGGTGCCGGTTGTCTCCGTTTAACATCGCAGTGCTGACGATGAGAAGAGTGACTGCATGCTTTCGAAAAGTAAGTTTCTTTATCTGCAGGGGGAAGCCGGCTTCGGAAATAAATACAGTTCGCGAAAAGCTCGTGTTACGTTTTTATTTGCTGCTTCTCTCGCTCCGTACAATAGACTTAGTATTCTCGTTAAGCCTTATAGAGCTCGATTTGCTCGATTCGTGGCCGCCATAATGAGATGCAGGCGACGGAGGAACTTTTGATCTCCTGCTTTAGGGACGAACGTTTCTCCCTTTCTGAAGGAACATATGTATCAAGAGCGTTCCTCCCTATAGGGAGGACTATACTGACCCTTTTTTCTAAGAGTGTACCCCCGTCGCTAGGAAGATCGCGCGCACATTCGCCCAGAACAAGCTGGCGCAAGGAAGACCGACGGGTGGCGGACCACTGTGCTAACACTACGGCGAGGCTGACCACGTCTACCGGAGGTGCCCATACCACCAAATGGTTCTTCGAGGGTTTGTGCTGAACGACCCTCACCCAAGCTACAGCGAACGTCCTCGTGACATCGAGGAATACATCCGTCACCCTCCGTCACCAGCGCCGACAGCACCACGAGGTTCCAGTTCTCCTTCACCCTAAGCGTGGCAGCTCCCGCAGGTGAAGTTGCAGTGGACAGACGACGTAAAGAGCTTCCACGAACGCCGGAGTTATTCCACTCTCCCGACGCCATGCATCGCTCCGACGCTCCTGCAACGGTGCCCAACAACTTAAATGTTGTTATCGACGGCCACGATGCATCGGCACTCGTGGACACCGGAGCAGACCACTCAGTCTTGAGTAGGAGGCTCTCTCACCACCTTCGAAAAGTAACAACGCAGTGCGATGAGCCGCAGATACGAACCGCTGGAGGACACCTCATCACGCCTGTCGGAAGCTGCATTTCTCGCGTCGAAATTCACGGCGAGACGTGTCCTGTGAAATTCGTCGTTCTACAAGACTATGCCAGAGACGTCATTCTCGGCATGGACTTTCTGTGTGACTACAGCGCCGTCATCGACCTCGGAGAGAACAAATTGGCTCTGCGGGCATCTGTTACGCCTTCAGAGAAGCCCCAAACAGCGTCAGCCACCGCCCGAGTTGCTGCCGACCACGTGAACCTGCCGCCGCGATCAAGTGTTGTCGTAACCGTCGTGACCGATGCGGCGACCTGCGGCGAAATACTTCTGGAAGGCAACGTTCAATTGCTTCTGGGAAGAGTAATAGGCGTCACAAGGGGGGTAACTGAACTTCAGAATGGACGCACTGTGGTCCTCGTGACGAACTTCCGACGTGAAACGCAACACCTCATGAAAGGTGCAGCTGTTGGCTACGTCAAGGAACTCCTGAACTCCGCCTAAATCACCGTGATTACAGAAGAATCCTCACCATCCCACCAAGACAGTACGTCGCCAGGGCAGCTCAATTCAATTCAATTCATTTATTTACCCCCATTATACAAAATGGGCGATGGAGGCAGGAGAAAAAGCTGCAGAATTGCAACTTGACGAAGCCCCTGCCCCCTGTAGGCAGATCGGTCAGCTGGATACAATTACATCATTTGAAACAAACCAAAAAAAAAGAACATTTATTCACGACACCGAAAAATAGTTTTTAGGAGGATAATATTTCACGCAATCTAGTCTTATTTAAATTTTCTATGCAGACACCTTTTTCTTTGAAAAAATACAATACTGTTGGAAGTGTGTGCTGAATCATCTGAAGACCGTAATTAGTTCTTGGACGTGGTACTCTCAAGGTTCCGGCGCTGCGCATTTCGTATGCAATAATTTTTTTAGTTAATTTGAAAATTTGCCGTAATGGATGACTAGGAAATTTAAGTGATGCCATGTACATAGTTGCTAGCTTATATTTAAAATATTCTTTGATTTTCATTACTTTATGTTTAGAAAAAAGAGGTTCAGTATGTGCGCAATACGACTCATTAGTTACGATGCGAATTGCTTTTTTCTGCAGCACAATTTATTAACGTTAGTACTTGTCGTAGTTCCCGAAACTAGATGACAGTATGATATACGAGGATTAAATAATGCATTGTAAATAAAAGTTTACACGAGCTGGTAATATATAGCGATGCTTATATAGAATAGCTATGATGCTCGAACGTTGCAGAGTAAGATTTTGAACATGCAAGTCCCATAACATATGTTCGTGAAAAATCAAGCCTAATGTTTAAGAGTAGTTACAAACTTAACCTCCGAGGAATTCATCAATTTTGTGGTGGCCTTACACATTGTATCTTTTGGTTTGAAGATAATTGCATTTGTTTTACTTTCATTAATTTTCAGAGAATTGAAGACAGTCAACCAACTAAGTTTTTCAAAGCATATATTTGCATCGGTAATTAAACTATAAATGTCTTTTCCTGAAAAACATATACCAGTATCATCTGCGTAAATGACAAATAAGGCCTTTTTTGTGATAGTAACTATATAATTTATAAAAAGGTTAAACAGCAATGGCGCCAAGACACTACCTTGAGGTACTCCTGTCCGAACTGCTTTCAGCATTGAAGAATATCCGTTTATTTCAACAGTCTGATGCCGGAAACTCAAGTAGCTTTCTATAAGAGCCAGGGACTGCCCTCGAATTCCATAAGAATATAGTTTTTCTAACAGACCTTTATAACTAAGCCGGTCAAAGGCTTTAGAAAGATCAATAAATATTCCTAAAGTTAGACACTTGTTTTCAAAATTGTTTAAGATAATTTCTTTTTGCTGTAAAAGAGCCAGTTCAGTAGAGCGACCTTTCCGAAAACCATACTGAGAATCTGTAAGTAGCATATATCTTTCACAAAAATATTAAGCCTAACATGAATATCTTTCTCTAAACCCTTCTCTAAACCCACTCTCTCTCAGGCAACGACCATGACGACGTTAGAACGGCTGCGCCATTCTCGATAGTTTTCATCGATGGACCTAAGAGCGGCTACTGGCAGATCGAAATCGACGAACGGGACCGAGAGAAGACAGCTTTCGTCAAGCCGGATGGACTGTACGAGTTCAAGGTGATGCCCTTCGGACTATGCACGGCGCGGCACCAGCAACTTTCCAGACACCATACTGGCAGGATGAAGTGGCAGAGCTGTCTCGTCTACCTCGACGACGTCGTAGTGTTTTCCGGCGACTTTATCGAGCACTTGCGACGACTCCGAGTTGTTCTCCAAGCCATACGAACCGCCGGACATACCCTCAAGCCGTCAAAGTGTCGGTTCACCTATGATCAACTGAAGTTCCTAGGTCGCGTGGTTAGTAACGAAGGCGTTCGCCCAAACACAGAGAAGACTCGCGCCGTCGCAGCATTTCAAGCGCAGAAAGACGAGAAGGCCGTGCGAAGATTCCTTGGACTATGTGCTTACTATCGGCGCTTTGTCCGCAATTTTGCAATGAATTCCGCACCGCTCAGACACCTCACGAAGGACGCCGAGAAGTTCGAATGGGTCAGGTAGCAGCAGCAGGCATTAGACGAACTGAAGCGACAACACCAGACTTTTCCTGTTCCTGGTCACTTTGACCTGCAGGATGAGGAAACCGAGATTCACACGGACGCAGCTAACGCATGACTTGGCGAGGTACTGCATCAAGTGCAAGATAGCACCGAGTGAGTCATCGCCTACGCAAGTCGGACACTGACCAAGGTTGAAAGGAATTACTCCACTACTGAAAAAGAACGTCTTCCGGTCATCTGGGCAATCACGAAGTTTCGCCCGTAACTTTACGGGAGCCCGTTACGCGTAGTCACAAACCACCACTTGCTCTGCTGGCTTGCAAACGTCAAGGACTCTTCATGACGCCTCGCTGGACCAAGTTTTCGACAGCAGGAGTTCAAATGACTCTGGTCTACAAGTCAGCCCGCAAGCACAGCATGCCGAGTGCCTGTCCAGAGCCCCCGTCGAGACACTTCCCGGCAACAGCGGCGACGATGACGGCGAGTGCTTCCGAGTTGCAGTGAACACCGACGACATTGAACGACGCCAAAGAGACGATCCTGAGCTGCGAGCGCTAATTGAACACGTCGAAGGACGAGGAGACACTATCCCCCCTTTCTCCTCGAGAGCCCTGCCGACCTTCGCCATTCGATAAGGTGTACTTTACAAGGAAAACTTCGGAGACAACAACTCGCCATGGCTGCTGGTAATTCCTACCGACCTTAGAGAGTCCAAGCCTGCCACGACGACCCGATGTTCGGACAACTTGGTTAGAGCCATACGCTGGCCCGAATTCGTGAAAGGTATTAGTGGCCGAAGCTCCCGAAGACCGTTCACCTCTACACCTGGCCACGCCGTTCCAGCAGATCGGAATGGATTTACTTGGCCTTTTTCCACCATCAACGTCGGGAAACCACTGGATAATCGTCGCTACAGATTATTTAATAATAATAATAATAATAATAACTTTATTTCCATCAAATGATGGGGGGCCCAAAGGAAAAAGGCTGCAGTAGGCAGCTTGACTGGTCCTCGGGCCCCTTACACTGGTCAGCAGCAAGCATGCGAAAAAAAATACAAAAAAAACGCAAAGTATACAGTGGAACCGTTGCAGTTCTACGGTTGACATTTCTACAAACCAAGGCTCACCCAAGTGCAAAACATAGACAGAAAACAAAAATCACGTACAGAAATATAAGCGCAGGTCCTTGAAAGTGAAACTATCAAAATCAATATTATCAGTGCAAAGACTATTTAGCAAATGTGGGAGTGTGAAATTTAACATTTGATAGCCATAGTTTGTTCGTTGAGTGATCATCCTCCATTTCTCTGTGTTGCGGGTAGAATAATGTGAGGAAATTTCCCTTAACGACGCAAGTCTTTCCAGAAAACACAATCCCCTTATTTTTTCCCTTTTAAAACTTGTAGCGAGTCTGTACTGATATAATTTATAAATGTTAATTATTTTACAAATCTTAAATAAATCGGCAGAATGAAAGTTATATGGCACATTACATATTCCTCTCAATATTTTTTTCTGCAGCAAAAACAGTTTTTCTATATTAGTCATTGTGGATGTGCCCCAGACTAAAAGACAATACGTTAAATGGGAATAGGATAGTGATTTATAGAGCAGCAATTTAACGCTCGTTGGTAAAACTGATCGGTACCGATTTACAATCCCAACTACCCGAGCAACCTTTGGAACAATATAGTTTATATGATTATCCCAGTTCATTGTCTCACTAAAAACACTCCAAGTGTTTTGAAACAACTAACGATTTCGATGGGAAACGAGTCAAAGCGGAGAACCTTCGATATAACCAGAGACTTATTTTTTGGTCGAAAAATGACTGCTTTCGTCTTATTAATAATAATTTTGGGTGAGTTGGTATCCCCCCAGCCTTTTATATTTAATAGAGTAAAGTTCGCCATATCAATTAATTCGTCACAGGTATCGGCAGAAAACAAAATAGTAGTATCATCTGCATAAATTACAAATTTCGCCTGAGTATTTACGTTGATTATATCATTAATGTATAAATTAAAAAGAAATGGTCCCAATATGCTTCCTTGTGGAACCCCTGACGTAATGGATCTTACAGTGGAAAAGTGACAGTTTATGTTAACATATTGCTCACGATGTCGTAGGTATGGTTTTAAAAGCTGTAGGGCATGTCCACGAATGCCGTAAATTTCAAGCTTTTTGAATAATACTTCATGATTTAGACAGTCAAAGGCTTTTGTAAAATCTAGGAACACTCCTAAAACTAATTTCTTATTTTCAAAATTTTCTAAAATAAATTCTTTTTTATTAAGTAGAGCTGTCTCCTTTGAACAGTTTTTTTCTGAAACCAAATTGCGAGGAAGTTATAAGGTCACATTTATTCGAGAAGTCTACTAAACGACGATAGCGGAGCTTTTCCAAAACCTCCAAAAATACGGGCAATATAGAAATAGGTCTATAGTTGCCCAAGTAATTTTTATCTCCTTTTTTATACAGTACATAGACCTTTGCTACTTTCATTCTTCTGGGAAACACACAAGACTCAAAAGAAAGATTAAAAATATAAGTTAACACGGGAGCAATTAGGTCAGCAACATACTTAATGGGGCGAATTTGTATTCCATCAGCGTCACAACTACAGCTATTTTTTAAGTGCACAATCACATTTGTGATTTCTAAACTAGCAATCGGCTCGAAAAATATAGATTTACAGTTTCTCTGACAAATATATTTACAGGAGTCATTAGTATCGGCAATACTAGATATATTTACAAAATATTCATTAAACACATTTGCCAAATCCCGGCCGGTTAAACTTAAACCCTTATACTGCAATGTTTCAATATTGTTTGATACAGGAGACCCCTTAACCATCGAACCAAGATGTTTCTATATTACGTCAGTGCGACCATTTGCCGACGAGAAAAGGGAAGAATAATAACATTTTTTGGCATTCCTTAGTTCCTTAGTTAAGCTGTTCCGATAAGACTTAAATTCCTTAAGAGCAACGGGGTTGCGTGTCTTGACGAACCGTTTATATAGTATATCTTTCTTACGAATTTTTTTGATCTAACTGGACGTCACGCACGGTTTACGAATCTTTTTTTTTATATTTTCACGGATTTATATGAAAAGCGATGTTTATACAGCTTAAGAAATTCTTCTAAAAATAAATTATAGGCATCATCAACCGTTTCTTGCGCAAGCACCGTATTCCAATCTACAGCTGCGATGTCCCGTCTAAAAACATCGAGGCTATTTTTATCAATACATTGGAAAATCGCAGGTTCGCATTTCGTTAGCTTTCGAGATATATTAAGCTCAACACACAAGAAAATGGGAAGATGGTCACTCAAGTCACAACTTATAACTCCACTGTTCAATCGATCTGTAGGAAAATTAGTTATAAACAAATCTAAAATGGTTTTGGACTGTAAGGTTACTCTTGTTGGATTGACTATCGTGTTGACACATCCGTACATGCTAACTACGCTCTCCATTTCTCTTTTAGAAACGCTGTCAGAAGACATATCAATATTAAAGTCACCCCCACAAATGACGTTATATTGACTTTCATTTGTGAACATCAAAAAAGACTCAAGAAATGCAAAAAAAAGATGACATGCAACCATCCGGTGGGCGATAAAAAACCGCGAAAATATTTTGATTACTACGTAAGCACAATGCTTCGACATCTTTCGTGATAAGGGAATAATCACTTAGTAGTTCACATTCAATACCCTTTCTAATCAAGATGGCCAAACCTCCAAACCAAATTTCACGCGGTACGCCGAAACGAAAGCCCTTCCTTCAGGAACTGCTGTGGAAGTCGCCAAGTTTTTTATCGAGTCCGTCGTCCTCCGCAGCGGCGCTCCTGAAGTTCTGATTACAGATGGCGGGTTATCGTTCATGGCACAGCAGATGCAAGAGAACCTCCGTCTCAGCCACACCAAACACCGGCGAACCACGGCGAACAATCCTCAGACTAATGGCCTTAAAATACTGTGGTCGGTTTGCCTTGCTGCATACTCGACCCGGAGGAATAACACGGAGCCAACAGTTTCAAGAACAAGCAACTACATTTATTAGGACAAGGACGATTACAATACTAACATAGTTATCCCAGCTCGGCGGTAATCGGCCGACTGCCCTTCGCGCCGCTTCTGCCTTGCCTTATCTAGGCGAGCGGCACAAGGCGCGCGCGTCCGGCTGCTTGCCGCCACTTTGCGGCCGAATGATGGCCGCGGTATATCGGGGACCGGGCAGCCATGTAGATCTGGCCCCCCACACTCTCTCCCCCGACGTCGAGGGGTGGGGCGCGCTGACGCAGGAGGTCCGGCCGGCGGCGCTGGATCAGCGCGATGGCTCGCTCCAGGTCGCGCTCCCCCAACCCTGTTGATGCGAACGATCCTATCGGCGTCTGCCCTTTCTCCGTGCAGCTGGCCACGGATGTGGGCGGCTCTGGATATCTCCGGCACCCCATAGAGTGGGCAGTGGAGGCGCAACTCCTTCGCTGTGTATTGCGCAGCCGGCTCCGTGGGGTGGCGTCATCGAGGGTCCGGATGCGGAACGGCTCGGGAATGTTGGCTGGAGGGTAGCCGTTCTCGGGGTGGGGCTGCTCTCTCCAGCGCAGATCTGATGCCCAGCCGACAGAGGTGGGTCCTTCAAGTACAGTCCAAATGGCGATGGATCGTTGTGGCCGGCTACTGCATCCCCTGCATAGGCCGGGTCCGCTGGGCCGTCCTGTAGGGGGTGACCGCGGCCCACGGTCCTCTGGGCCGCCCCTGCCGCGCCGACATTGCTGGTGGCCCGGCATCCTATGAGCCCGGCCGCCACGTCGTTCAGATGGCGGAGTGTGGTGCCGCCTGTTGTCGCGAGCCATTGTCGTGAAACAAGAGAGGGCAAGGCAGATGTTTAGTTGCGAGCCAAGTCCTGTTTCTACCCCCCTGCCAAGAAGTTCGAAATAACGGATCTGAGGTGGGCACACAATATTCTCCCCCTCTCTTGAAAAGGAAGCAGATCCGTGGAAGTAGAAAACTACCCCCAAAATGCGAGAGAGGCAAAGCCTAGGAGACAAAAAAAAAGGTTCCTCTCTCTTTGGTGTCACCGACGTCGCAGGTTATACCGCCGCCGTGGCGGAGGCGATGGGGCTTCCGGAACGGGACTGGAGTCAGTGTCGTTCCGGTCCTGCGCGAAATCTTCGTTTTCTGCTTGAAAAAATCGTTTAAGGTCAGTGACATGAACAGGTCCGGTTTCTTCACTAGACTCACAGCGAACTAGTTTGTAAGTGAGTGGTGAGCCCTTTTCACGCACGCGAAACGGACCTTCTCACCTGTTTGCGAGGGAAGCTGCGAAGCCTCGAGCGGCGCCGCTCAGTGGGTGAGTACGCCGGAGTACGAAATCTCCCACCTCGAACTGCAAGTCACGTCGCCCCTGGTTGTACTGTTCTGCCAGCTGTACTCGGGCGACGTCGAGATTATCTCGGGCCTCTCGAAGGTTGTCGGAGAAGCGCTTTCGCAGGTCCTCGGCGAACTTCACTTAGGGGCAAATCCTTCCCCCAGACTCTGTAGAAATGAGACTGTTAAAAACCGGGAACGCAAGCTCCTTGCCAATATTCAATTGGGCAGGAGTGAGACCCGTTGACCGATTAGATATCGTGCGGGTTGCGAATGCCAGCTCGGACAGCTTCACGTCCCCGTCCTTGTGGCGCTCGGTGTAGGCCACTAACATCATCTTAAGGTTCCGATTTACCCTTTCCGTGATGTTTGCTTGCGGGTGGTATGGGGAAGTTCTTTTGTCCTTAATTCCCAGCACCCCGCATGCGTCCACGAACACCTTCCTCGTGAGATAGAACGCATTATCGCTTACAAGCTGTGCAGGAAAGCCAAACTTAGCGAATGTTTCAAGTAGACACTCCCAGATGTTTTCCGAATCTAGCTTACGCAAAGAAAATAACTCAACCAACTTCGTGAAGCGGTTGGTTACCACGAACAAGTACTGATTGCCACAGGGACTACGTGGGAAGGGCCTATGACGTCACAGCAACAAATCTGCCAAGGGCTATGGCTCCCAATTGGTTGCATGAGACCGGGGGGCTGACCACCGAGTGGTTTTGCCTTCTGGCACACCGAGCAGCTACGAGCGTATCGGAGCACATCCTGTCTAATACCTGGCCAGGAAGCAATTTGGGATAACTTTTCGTAAGTCTTGCTCTCACTGCTGTGTCCTGCCAAGGCAGAGTCATGCATGTATCAGATGAGAAGCTTATGTAGCTTGCGGTGTACCATGGTCCGGAACGCCAAGCCATCCGGATCGTCGTCGGCCTAGGGGATGTAGCGCAGCAAAAGGCCGTCATCACTCATCAAATAGGAGTCGAACTACTTGTCACTGGGGCGGTCGACTGGACCGCTTGCTGCCAGCCGAGCGGACACGCGTTGGCAGAGTCCGTCATCCAGCTGCGTCTTGCGAAGCTCCTCGCGGCTCACCAATGTACCCCACCGTGAATCTGGGGATCCTCGTGCCGTGGCCGCGACGGTCACCAAGCCATCGGTATCCTGGGAGTGTTCCTCGGGAAGTGGAGCACGAGAGAGCGTATCAGCAACTTTGTTGGTTGACCCAGGGCGGTACACGATGGAGTAGTCGTACTGTTGTTGCGTAAGCGTCGAACGAGCAAGACGTCCAGCTGGATTCTTAGGTCCCCTTAGCCATGAGAGCGCTACGTGATCAGATTGAATCTGGAACGTTGCGCCATCTAGGTACATATCAAAGCGCTTCAAACCATGAATAACGGCGAGACATTCACGTTCTGCGACACTGTAGTTGCGCTCAGCTGGAGTTAGCGTGTGGCTCGTGGAAGTAACTGACCGAAGCACACCGCCATACTCCTGCAGCAGGACAGCACCCAGGCTACAGTCGCTTGCATCTGTCTGCAAAACGAACGGCTCGTTCAAGTCTGGGAGCTGTAAACAAGCGTTGTCAGACATGGCTTTTGAAAAAGTTGCGAAAACGCATTGTTGTTGTTCGGCCCAACACACTTG
>JABSTQ010007350.1:0-14482 GCA_013358835.2 Ixodes persulcatus
TTCATTCTATCCTTTTACAATCCGTTCAAGATTACAAAAAAAAAAAAAATCTATATCATAAGAAGTTTTTGTAGTCATTTCAGCTGTCTAAAGACTCAGGTATGCAAATGAATGAACAGTACTCATCAATAAGAAATGAAACGAGAAAGCGCAGAAACGTAAATAATAAAATATAAACTTCTGCGAAGCCGATCAGCCGTTGGGTATGCTAAACTAATTACTACGATTCCGCGAAATGTCCACCCCTAAACTGGCAGTGCGGTGGAAGCTGCATGTTCGTTTGACCAGTCAACTGTCGATTCTGCACAACGTGATCACCGCCTCTCCGCATACTCACGCGGGCCCGGGGTGAGCGAGGTCAAGCGATAAGGGGCTTTAATTACAGTTGGGCGAACAAGTAGCTTGCACCGCACTGTCAGCTTAGGCGTGAACGGAATATAGGACATGCAAAAACCTAAAATATATGTACAGTATTTTCCGGGCTATAGTCCGCAGGGGCAAATTTGCGGTCGAAAGTAAAAGTCCTTGCTTAGATACTTAGATAGTCCGCACCCGGAGCATAGTCCGCGTGCCGTGCATAGTCGGCACCTGGTACTTAGTCGACACGAAATAGACGGCACACCTTAATAAATGTCTGCTTTCTTAGCTCACAAAGAGGCGCGTATTAAACACAAATCATCGTTGACATACTCTTTCACTCAAAACATCCGTCACATCTCCTCATAATGAACGATCTTGAAAAACAAAATTCGTGTATAGTCCGCACGCGTAGTCGGCACAGCCTAAAATTTCAACTTTTAAACATGTATAGACCGCGGACTATAGCCCGGAAAATACGATATAAAAAAAATGAGCACACTGTTAAATATAAAGTCAGAGCCAGCAGCGAGCTGCAGATTGGATGTTTACAATAATTAACCCTCCCAACTGCTTGAGAAATTTCCCGTCAAATTACGAGGGCGGCCAATATCTTTGTGTACCTCTTGGAGACTCGTGAATCGAGTGCACTAGAAACTTCCGTTTTCGAAGCCGCTAAAACGTCGTTCAATGACACTGCATCGTCACAAAGATGTTAGCCGCTCGCTTATGTTGTCTGGCTGCATGAATGCAAAAACAAACACAGCAACTAAGCTCCCATAAAAGCTCGCACTCACGAGTTCTCCTAAGAGAAAAGGCGCAGGGCTCTGGGTAAACGCGCCGCCGCTGCAGCACATGCATATTATAACGGAAACATAACGTGCAGAAAGAGAAACACCAAAAGCACGATGTGTCGGTGGAGGCCCGTGCTCTCAGACCGCGGATTTCGAACACGCTCGAGCGCTACCACGCGTGCATGGGGTTTCCGTCTTCAACCGAAAGCACTCGAACCGCGAACATGAAGAAATATTCGATTTCAATACGTAAGCAAGACATTGCAAAGATAAAGTCACATTGCATACCTTGAAGTGGGAGATATAGTCGTCGATGAGAGCTGATGAGGCCCTGATGCATCACGGAACACTACACTGACCACGATGTCAACAACCACCGAGGCGAGTTCGACGAACGCCCGAGAGCGATAGCTGGCTGTGACAACTTCTGATTGCGGCTGCGCAGTACGGGCGCACAACACGGAGCAAAACAATAGAGATGGGAAAGAGCACGCGGCAACAGAGGTGTTGCAACAAGCAACAAGGCACCAACACCGCCATTCTGCGAGAGAGGAGGGTCGAGAGAGAGCTGCGCGCAAGGAGGCTGCGCGGCTGCGCGGCGGGGCATTCAACTCCTCGCCATCTGCGCATGCTTGCACTCCGGGGAGTTCGGCTTTTCTGGAAGGCTCGGCTCTCCCGCCAAATAAATAATGAGGGCATCCTCGTATTTTGAAATGATGAGCGTGCCCGTCTTTTTTGACGAGGGAAAGACACGTAAAATTGACGTCAGTTTTTTACAGTGTATCAGCTAGGTCAGTATTGCGAGAATATCACGTGATCTTCTGGTTGGGCTGAGCGGCAAGTGAAGCTTTAGATCAGATTCTATCAACGCTGGGTTGGCTCGGATTGCTCGTAGCGTTTGCTACGCTGGAACTAAAGGTGAAATGGAGTCTAGGGGTGTATGCCGCTACTATGCTTACGCACATCGAAACCAGCAGGGGTGGAGATTAATTCCAGGATCCATGGGTTGTGCAGCGCGAGCTTTCGCTCCATGTGTACTTGCTGCGACGTGTTAGGACACTTGGCCAACTCACGCGAGCTCAGAGATATAGGGTAGCCCGACGTCCTGCTTGCAATGTCAAAGCTGCTGACGTGAGCACATGGAACTTATGATGAGGCCATGCGCTCGCACCAGTAGCTACGATAGCGTTTCACACTAAACCCTTCACAATCACACAGAGACATTGAGGCATTCTAGTCACACATAGAGTGCCTTCAAACACACGCGCTGGTGTAGTGTGATGAGAGCACTGTGGATGAGACTGATGACATCTCGGCCATTTCCTTCCCGGTCATTTTCTATGATCTTAGAAAGTGCACGCGCTCTGTCGTCTCCCGGCGCGAGCGCTCGGCTTTGGCCAGAGCTTTGAAGCAATTTCCTTATCCAAGGTTTATTTGTATGTTTTCCTCGGCACGCGCCGGAGGCACTTGGCAACCAAAAGATGTCTCCACCCTGTCACAGACAGTCGTCGAGTTACACATTTAGCGCAGCGCCACCTGAGTGCTGATTTGACATTACAAACCGGGGTACTATATGAAGTGTAAAAATAAAAAAAAAAAACATTGACAGAGCAACTGCCAACACGAGATACCATCATCATCATCATCATCATCATCATCATCATCATATATTATCCTTGAAGGCCCTTATGGGCCTTCAAGGACGAGACACCAATGAGGCAGTGGTTCGCGGTCGCAGCAGCAAAGAACTAGCCATTGCGCTCTTTTTGTGAACATGCCCTTCACTGCCACGTCTCTGTTCGTAAAAAGCCAGGATTACCTTCCCACGCTTGGCACACGTGCTTGCACGCGTAGTAAACCGAAGGTGCGTTTTATTTTCGGTACACTCTGGTTGTGGGACTGCATGGCCAAATACGACCATACTGAAATTAATGTAATCTCATATGGCACGAGCAAGTTCGGGATTCACGTTCAGAGAATCGCCGTACCTGGCAGTTCGCATCCTTTTTTTTATTATCTTGCGCGAGCTGCCTGCATGGCATATCCTCGAACACATAACACGAAAAAATGCTCCCCAAGCACTCCTATAGTTACTATTCGTGACGTCACGAAGGGAATTTTTAGTTACCAAGAGCGGGTTCAATGATGCGTATACAGCACGCCTTGTTCTCATCGCCCATTCAACACGACGCCGTCGGTGTGTACAACCAGATAGTCTTATTTCTGACGATGATGCTGTGATGGAATTTGTGGCTAAGATCAAATTGAAGGCTGGAGGCGATTGCTTTCGGGCGCTCTGCCTGTGGGTGTTGTGACCTTAGGCATCATAATCGCTGAAATTTGTGGAAATGTGACAGTTAACATTTCACTCATCAGATCGAAGCGACCTTATTGGTCGCGCATGACTTTTTGTTTCGAATCTATTCGAAATGGCAGAGCCAATCGAAATGTCGAACACGCTTCTGTCTTTAATAAGTAACAATGTTTTTTTCTTATCTTTCTTTCTGCATATTGGCTTGCATCCACGAATAAATGGAGTGCAGGGAATGTTTTGGTAGTCCATGCATTATACTTCAAGGTCACGTGAGGACTGGCCGGTGTAAGGCGCCATCATCCGGAAATCCCGGACTGCTCAAGCTGTATTGCAAACTAAATTAAAGATATCTTGCCGATCTAGGAATGTGGCGTTACGTGCACGAACTAGAAGAAAAGACCCATAACCCGTGCGGTAATACTATATCCAAACTCTGCAAGTGTAAGTAGTTATAGCGCGCCATCCATTAGTTAAATTTGTAACCACAAAAGTGTACAGCCCGGCGACTCGCCGGCTTTGGCAATTAGGTCTCTGCAGGCGCGACTGAGGATGTGCCAGCTTTGGTAGCGAATGGGCTAGCGAACGTTGTACCTTCAGCCATTTTCCGACTTTTAGTACACGGCAACGTTCTTAGAACACTGAGATGGGAAAGTCACCGCTGAAACCTGGGCCTCTGGCGTCCACCGAGACCAAGCTAAATACGACAACAGCGCCATTCTTAATCTTTTTTTTTTTCTTCTTTTTTTTACTGTGGTCACCTTGAACTTGCAGAAAGCATGTTTTTGCGTAAGAACAAACGAAAAAAGCTATTTTTGTCGTAAATTCTATTTGAGTTTACTACAAAATGACGTGCGCGTGATATTTTCTAATATCTTTAGCTTCAAGGTTTTGCGGCACAATTAATACTGTTTTTATACAACCTTGTCTCAGCGGGGATTTCAGGTAGCGCGTCCCGACCTGGGCGCATCCTAACAGTTTGGTTCTAGTAAAGTGTTACACGTTTTCCTAGGCAATATGGAGCTCGAAGCAGTGTAGGCCCATTAACACCGGCGGTTGAGTCGCGCTTGCAGACGCGTTAGCTTAAAGATTCAGTGGAATTGCTCGCGATTCGATGACGAAAACGGGCGGATCCGCTAAGCATTTGCGTTTCGAACGCCAGTGTGAAGGAGCGATTTCAGCTGTGTCTTTGTCGTGTCGATCAATGTTGCGTCAGAAACAAATTGGAGACAGTTCACTACACAACGTTGCGATGTATGGGTCTGTACTACAGTAATACCGCGTTGCATAAGAAACATGTCGTGTGCTGCAGTGCGCAACATTTAAATTATGCTGCCTAGCAAACGTAGTACCTTCAACCTTTTCCCGACTTTTAGTACACAATTTCCTAGGCAGCATGGAATTCGAAACAGTGGCCTAACGCTGTGCCTTTGTCGTGTCGATCAATGTTGCCTCAGAAACAAGTTGCAGACAGTTCACTATACAACGTCGCGATGTTTGGGTCTGTACTACAGTAATATCACGTTGCATGAGAAACATTTCGTGCGCTGCAGTCGCGCAACATTTAAATTATGCCGCATAGCAAACGTTGTACCTACAACCTATTTTCGACTTTTAGCACACGGTTTCATAGGCACTATGGAAATCGAAACAGTAGCCTAACGCTGCGCCTTTGTCGTGTCGATCAATGTTGCGTCAGAAACAGATTGGAAACAGTTCACTACACAACGTTGCGATTTTTGCGTCTGTTCTACACTGATACAACGTTGCTTAAGCAACATGTCGCGTGCTGCAGTTGCGCAACATTTAAATTATGCCGCCTAGCAAACGTTGTACCTTCAACCTTTTTCCGACTTTTAGCACACGGTTTCCTAGGCAGCATGGAAATCGAAACAGTAGCCTAACGCTGCGCCTTTGTCGTGTCGATCAATGTTGCGTCAGAAACAGATTGGAAACAGTTCACTACACAACGTTGCGATTTTTGCGTCTGTTCTACACTGATACAACGTTTCTTAAGCAACATGTCGCGTGCTGCAGTTGCGCAACATTTAAATTATGCCACCTAGCAAACGTTGTACCTACAACCTATTTTCGACTTTTGCACACGGTTTCATAGGCACCATGGAAATCGAAACAGTAGCCTAACACTGCGCCTTTGTCGTGTCGATCAATGTTGCGTCAGAAACAGATTGGAAACAGTTCACTACACAACGTTGCGGATTTTGCGTCTGTTCTACACTGATACAACGTTGCTTAAGCAACATGTCGCGCGCTGCAGTTGCGCAACATTTAAATTATGCCGCCTAGCAAAAGTTGTACCTTCAACATTTTCCCGACTGTTAATACACAGTTCCCCAGGCAGCATGGGGTTCGAAACAGTAGCCTAAAGCTGTGCCTTTGTCGTGCCGATCAATGTTGCGTCAGAAACAGATTGGAAACAGTTCACTACACAACGTTACATTTTCGCGTCTGTACTACACTGAAACAACGTTGCTTAACCAACATGTCGCGCGCTGCAGTTGCGCAACATATAAATTATGCCACCTAGCAAACGTTGTACCTCCAGCCTTCTCCCGACTGTTAATACACAGTTCCCCAGGCAGCATGGGGTTCGAAACAGTAGCCTAACACTGTGCCTTTGTCGTGCCGATCAATGTTGCGTCAGAAACAGATTGGAAACGGTTCACTACACAACGTCGCGATTTCCGCGTCTGTACTACACTGATACAACGTTGCTTAAGCAACATGTCGCGTGCTGCAGTTGCGCAACATTTAAATTATGCCGCCTAGCAAACGTTGTACCTACAACCTATTTTCGACTTTTGCACACGGTTTCATAGGCACCATGGAAATCGAAACAGTAGCCTAACACTGCGCCTTTGTCGTGTCGATCAATGTTGCGTCAGAAACAGATTGGAAACAGTTCACTACACAACGTTGCGATTTTTGCGTCTGTTCTACACTGATACAACGTTGCTTAAGCAACATGTCGCGCGCTGCAGTTGCGCAACATTTAAATTATGCCGCCTAGCAAAAGTTGTACCTTCAACATTTTCCCGACTGTTAATACACAGTTCCCCAGGCAGCATGGGGTTCGAAACAGTAGCCTAACGCTGTGCCTTTGTCGTGCCGATCAATGTTGCGTCAGAAACAGATTGGAAACAGTTCACTACACAACGTTAGATTTTCGCGTCTGTACTACACTGAAACAACGTTGCTTAACCAACATGTCGCGCGCTGCAGTTGCGCAACATATAAATTATGCCACCTAGCAAACGTTGTACCTCCAGCCTTCTCCCGACTGTTAATACACAGTTCCCCAGGCAGCATGGGGTTCGAAACTGTAGCCTAACGCTGTGCCTTTGTCGTGCCGATCAATGTTGCGTCAGAAACAGATTGGAAACGGTTCACTACACAACGTCGCGATTTCCGCGTCTGTACTACACTGATACAACGTTGCTTAAGCAACATGTCGCGCGCTGCAGTTGCGCAACATTTAAATTATGCCGCCTAGCAAACGTTGTACCTCCAGCCTTTTCCTGACTGTTAATACAGAGTTCCCCAGGCAGCATGGGGTTTGAAACAGTAGCCTAACGCTGTGCCTTTGTCGTGCCGATCAATGTTGAGTCAAAAACAGTTTGGAAACAGTTCACTACACAACGTTGCGATTCTCGCGTCTGCACTACACTGATACAACGTTGCTTAAGCAACATGTCGCGCGCTGCAGTTGCGCAACATTTAAATTATGCCGCCTAGAAAACGTTGTACCTCCAGCCTTTTCCCGACTGTTAATACACAGTTCCCCAGGCAGCATGGGGTCCGAAACAGTAGCGTAACGCGGCGTGTTTGTCATGTCAATCACTGTTGTGTCAGAAACATTTTGGCGACCGTTGCGCGAAATCTCCCAACACTCCCACAACATTCGGAACATTCTCGCAACATATCTACAACATATCAATGTTGTAGATATGTTGTAGATATGTAGTTAAACATCCGCAAGCGTTCCCCCGGGGCAATTCCCGGCCAACCCGATTTAGGCATACACACGCATTGTTCTCGTGGAGCTCCCTTTTGTGCTAACTCTCCCCACGCATAGCAGAAGTGGGACCGAGGGGGGTATTGCACAGGCAGCCCGAGTCGGGTACGTTCTCATGTTGTTTCCGTGAAGCCCACCTTTGTGCTATTCGCGACTCCAATTCACTATAGGTGGCGCCACTCGTTTTTCAAAATGGCGGGTATAGTGAGGGTCGAAGATGCGTGCCGCTGCTGAGCCTGTCTAGTGTTTTGGATTCATTGAGCGACAAAAAAAAATTCTGGTAATACGAGGAAGCTAGGGTATTATAAGTGCAGGTCTCCTCTTTATCCTGAAAACAAAAACGGTGTTTAGCGTAATATTTACGCCCGGAGGCACGTTTTAACTATAGAGCGAAACCGAAACTAACCTTTATTTTGGATTTCTCTGTATGCGACTTAATTTCGGATTCTTTTATAACTCAAGATGTGTCTCACATTGTAATTACTTAGTTCAATGAGTTGTTTGAGAAACTTTATTTTGTGACGTACGTGTTCGGTCTAGGCACTTCAAAATATTTTGGAGATTTCAGTGTCCCTTCAAAGACAAGGGTCGTTCATACACCTTAAAGGTAACGGAATATTGTATTTGTTGAAAAAAATCAGTGCTTATATTTGTGCGTTCTCACTGTCTTTTCTCGCTCAGATCATTGTCATGTGAAATAATGAACTGCGGGCCTTTAATGGATTTTTGGGTATTTAGATGATTAATTGCGTTAACATTCCCACCACATGAATAACAGATTAAATCCAATTTATTCAATATGTTCACAAAACTTATACATTAAGAAACGCTGCTCTTACCACAAAAACACAAAGACGGAATATCGGTCAGACAGCTGAAGTGTGTGTGTCTTTTAAACCAACGCGTGAAGCATAGGACTTGATATTGCATCCAGTGCTTGAGTCTTTGTCTCTCTTACGATGTCAGAGTTTTTCATATGTTCAAAAGAAAACAAAATGAAACCTTCCTGGAAAGACTAATATGGTCAAATGGCCTATTTTTGTGATCGTGGCATTAATTGATGGCATATATTACCGCGATGTGTATTAATAATAATATTATAATTAAGATATTTTAATACGTAATCTTTAAATATGAATATAATTGGTTGCTTATGATCTAATTTCAAACGCGCGAACCAGTATGACAATCAAAAGTGTGCTAATTATTATCACTTGTCCCAATTCCAGCATTTTAATTATTAGTTACAAAATAAAAATAGCCTAAACAAATGAAACCATTCTAGCTAATGTGAGAAATTCATGTAAAATTGCATTAATTGTGGGTAAAGCAGATGATGCTATCAAATTCGCGACTTTTGACAATCGGCAAAACTTCCAAAGTCGCAGCCAATATCTTTCTGGACGAAATGCCCTTCCCCCCATCAAAACAAACAAGCAAACAAACGAATTTCGTTCTTTTCTTTTTTTAATTACCAATCTTTTTATACCATTTAGTTACTTTCATTTTTACGCTCCGTCTTTTTGCCAATCTCAGCCTTTCTAGTTCGAAGGAACGCCTACCTGCTTGCACGTCTCCTCACTGCAAATCGTTTCGTTGGCGTTGGAAGCCGGAGCACGCAACTCTAACGCAAACGCACAACGCTTGCTTTTGCTTCTATAAGCAATACTAAAACTCTCTAATAATGTACGATCCCATACCGGCTGCAGCACTATATTGGGACAGTGAAGTGTGTTGTTTGCATTCAGAAATGACACTTTGCGTGCCATGATCGCAAGCGGCTCCGCCGTGCCCGCTGAGCAGGAGAATCGGGGGACCCTCAGTAGAGCGCTTCCCGTTCCCGCCGCGGTAGGGCGAGCATCGAGCTGGAGACGCGAATAGTCTATGCCCTCGCATTGCCGAGGTTGGACCCACGTAGCGTTTCACGGGCACCCCAAGTTCGGCATGCCCACGCGCAGCCAAATTTGGACCTAGGGGGTACTGCGTCGACAGCCCAAGTCGGCGTCCCCTCGATTCGGTCATATCTACAATAACGTTCCCCTCGCACAAACGAGGTGGGGCTCACGAGGGTATAGCATGACCAGGACGAATTGGGCATGCCTACGTCGTACCTACGTGGAACCGCCGAGTTTATTGTAAAGACTGCCCCAGCTCATTTTGCCCATGTGGGCAAAGTGAGCTGCATGCATTCTACCTGGGTAGTGCTAGAAAAGTTTCCAAGAAAGGGTAATGACTGTTACAATTTCTAACCACACTATTCAAAAGAGAGCAGCATTACAGGCAGAAGTGTTTCAAGAAACACTGCGATAAAACAAAACGTTTTCCTTTAGAGGGTTTATATTGGACTTATATATATTCTTTAATAGTTTACCACACAAAACGTTTAGCATTATTTACGCCGTTAGAAGCAATTTTGGTAAGGGAAGCCCTGCTCTTGGCCCCGCCCGCGGTCCTTACAAGACTGGGCACCTTTTTTCGGCTCGCATTGGTTGGAGAGATGACTGACGGGGTGTGAAATGTTGAATCTGGAATCGTTTCTCCATGCCGTAATAGTTTCTATATCGGCAACATCTTCGCAGAAACAAATATTCTGGATGGTATCGACATCGCTTTCAAAAATATCTTGAGATTACCTTTCCGCTTTGGTTTCAAACGACAACAAATATGGCTGCCGGAGTTTGCGGCGTGTTCAACGAGCGTACACTCTTAGAAAATTGTGGTATATATAGTCCTCCCTAAAGGGAGGAGCGGTCTTGTAACCAATGTTCCTTTAAAATGAGAGAAACTTCGTCCCTAAAGTAGCGGAGCAAGATTCCTCCGTTGCCTTCATCTCATTATTGCGGCCCCGAATAGATAAAATCGAGCTCAATAAGGATTAATGAGGACGATGCGTCTCTTGTATGGAACGAGAGGAGCAGCAAATAAAAGCGTAACACCAGCTTTCCGGGAACTGTATTTATTTTTGAAACCAGCTTCTTGCCGCAGGCAAAGAGACCCAGGCAGCACACCAGTGTTGGACCTACATTGGGCAACCAATGGCAAACACTGGCTTCAGCAGTTGGTCCAACATTGGCATTCTGCCCAAGTGAAACTTCTTCCAATGTTGGCCCAGCCATTGGCACCAAGGTTGGGACATCGCTCAACAAATGTTCCAGCCATCATTGTCACCAACATTGGGCCATCGTTCAACCAATGTTACAGCTATCATTGGCACCAACTTTGGGCCTTCGTTCAACTAATTTTCCAGCCATCATTGGCATCAATGTAAGGCCATCCTTTAACCAACTTTCCAGCCATCATTGGCACCATTGTTGGGCCATCGTTCAACCAATATTTCTGCCATCATTGGCATCCACACTATGTTATTGGCTATGCCAATTTCGGCTTTCACACTAATTCAATGGCTATGTCAAACTTGGCATACAAGTTCATCCATTGAATAGGCCGTTATTGACAGTCAAGCTAATTCATTGGCATGTCCCAATGTTTATGACATATCGCTAATACTGGCTATGCAATGATGGCAATACGTTTAAATCCTGGTTATTATAACATTGGGTTTTAAGAAACCCTGGCCTTTTTTGTATTGGTAGCCCACTGCAAAACAAAATAAAGCATTCTGGGCACAAATGGCAAGGCCCTCCTATGCTTTGTCAATGCACTATTTTATCTATCGTGCAAATGACCAATTCAAGGTCAATTAATACTTTTTTCGGAACTTTTAATGAAAGGGGCTAGGGAGGAGACTCAGCGGGGAGCCTATGCCTGGTACTGGCGAGGCTCCGGGGGAGGGTCCTGGGGAGAGTCCTGGGGCTGGGGAGCCGTTACGGCTTCCGAACACGTCTTCCTGCCGCCTGTCCTGTCGCAAGACCCTGGCCACCACTTCAACACCATTTTTTATGCTGCCGATTCTTTTATTCTAAGCTTCGCAGTGATGACATCTACGAAAAGATCCAAAGGTCGAAGATCAACGCTTTCAAACCCACATTGGTCTTAATAAAGCACGCTCCTAAACAGCACATTGTGAATGGGCCAAGGCTCTACATAAGTTCACTTGCTTCTGTAGCATCGCGATGTTCTGAAGAGCTTGGCTCACAATGGACTAGAAGTTCTTCCGCAACCTCAACCAATTCGTCGTGAAGTCAAGGATGACTGTCCACCATTAGCTCTTTCTGAACTATGTAACTGAATATAACATGCACAAGCAAATGAACAGACGCGATCAAGCCACGAAAGGCAGTGCTGGCTCACTTGCTCTAGCAGAAGTCTAGCCGCGGCATCTCTCCGCTGACAATTGTTTGCTGAAATGAATCGCTCTCGAGCTAGCATATGGCACCCATGCAAATTTTTCGTTAAACCTGAATGGGTATCCTCTGGAAGGTTGGATATCTCAAATTTATTTAAAACGTCTCGAACTCGATTAACCTCTTTAATACATGGAGGAAATGCGTAAAGAAAAAGTACTCGTAGTACATGAGTTCGTTAAACAGGCAGCAAAACAGACACAAAATATTCTCTTCAAATCTCCTAGAAGTGTATTACACACAGCATGTTCCGTAGAGAACTACAAACGTGCAAGCGATCTGCGAAATGTAAAGAGGTACTGCTAAGCTTTTATGCAGCTGAAAAGATTGCAAAGCAAACAGAACCGGGGTAATTCTAGGCCATATTGTCTGTTCTCCCGGCAGATGGAAAAATATTTTTCCCAAAATTACTCTCACAGACACCTCTTGTTGGCGGTGGCAATCAGTTCATCGAATGACGGTTCACTGACAGATCCTTCTATTGACACGCTGTTTCATCAGCAGATTGTTTTACAAAATATTATTATTAGCATTTTTTTTATTTTTTGTGGTAACAACTAACCCCAAATCCTCGCCGCAAATGGCATGTAGGGTGGGACGCGTGAGTTAACAATCTTGTAAGGAGCTGTTGCGAACTTCGCCGCGAAGCTCCGTGGACGGGTCTGCCGGCCGGTGACACACCCGCGAAAAAAGGAAGTGGATATTCTGCCGCGTCACAAAAGCCCGTCGAAACAAATGCCGGAAGTTGCCCCCTATTGTGTTTCGTATAAAACAAATTGTGAAAACAAATATCTGAAGCTGTAGAGTAACTCTTTTGTAAGATGTCCGTCTCTTTGGCGGCGGGACCCTGATTTAAGCGTCAGTGTGTTATTATTTTTTTTCTAGGCATTTGGCAATATATAGGTCATTATTTTTTTACGATTAACACTGAAAAAAGAATTACTGCTGTAAACGAAACTTCGCTGAATTAAATGGTATGAGACTCCGTTTCGGGGGGTAAATGGAGGACAGCGAGGCTTGGGCCGCCGGCGGGCCGCTGGGAAGCGTCGTGTACAGATGGGGCAATTGGGTTAATATCTTTCTAGTGAGCAGCCGCAGACTGTGATACACGCGCCGTCCGAAACTGGCGGAATTTGTTTTCCCCGGCCTATCTCCTCCATTCACCCCCGGGAAGGCAGAGTCCTATGCCATCTAATTTAGCGAAGTTACGTCCACAACATTTGTTTTTTTCAATGTTAATCATAAAAAAACAAGAAGTAAATATCGTCAAACGCTTAAAAAATGTTCGAGAAAAAAAATAAGCCCAGAGTGGGGGATTGAATCAGGGTCCCGCAGCGTATGAGACAGAAACCTTACCAGTGAGATACTATATACAGCTTCAAAAAGCCGTTTCCACAATTCGTTTTATACGAGACCCAATAGGGGACAACTGCCGCCATACTTTTCCCGGGCTGCGGCAGAAGATCCACTTCCGCGAAAAAATTTCCCCGCAGCGTGCGTTTTGCGTAGTGAGTGTCGGTGATATGTTAGTGTCGACGAAACGTGTGCATGAAACGTGTGTCCATGAAAAGTTGTATATGAAACGTGTTCCCACGAACAGTCGGGAGAACAAGAAAGTCAGTATTCTACCGGGAGTTCCATTATTTCAGGCAGTTAATGGGAGGCGACTCTCCGTACAATTTCGGAAAAAGTATTGTCCCGGCTGCCGGGAAAATAGGACCTGCCAAATTCTAATAATAAGCGGTCACTCGTTGCCAACAAGCAGGTTGCCGTGCACTTACAAACAAATAGCGGACTTGTAAGATGTATTCCGAGATATTTGTTGATATGGGCACTGAAGAACAACCACGTACACACACAAGCGAGATGGTAGGGCTCCGTGAAGATTCAACACGGTGCGGTACAAGCTGTCGTTTGCCGAACCAAACCACATCACGAGAATTTCTGTAACTTCTTCGAATAAATCGCCTGTTGTCGATATGCTCGTAGGACTTTTCAAACACTGAGCCACAAAGGCCGCACAGGGCCAGGGAAAGGAATGCTGGTAGGGGGAGCAGATGGGTTGCTGGAGAGGTGAGGAGGAAACATTCCCCTCCCTCCAGCATTTCACCTGCATCCTGCATCTGCAAGGTCCGCAGGCGGGTGCGCCCACAAAAGGCTTATCTTCGAGGGTTATCCGAACAATGAACACAGGGAGAGCATTTGTCAGTGGATACTTTTGTGAGTTCCTCCCGAAGTTGATAGTTCAGTGGATGCTATGTGAGTGGTCTACCAAGCAGTGTCCTTCAGGCAGGTGCCGTGCTCTGCTTTGTGACCCGCTTGGAGAGTATAGTCACGTGACCCTAACCGGAGACACACTTCGCCTAAAATACGCATAGCGTCTAATCTGCTGCCAATACCGAGTGAACAGGACAGCAGCACGAAGGCTACTCGGTGACAACTTTTCTCGGCAATGCAATTGAAGATACAGCCCCGCGCTCTCTCTCCCATTTTGAGCGCTGAATAAAGCTGTGCGCGAGCTCTCCTCCTTTCCACTGCATGGCCAAGAAAAGTTCTCACCGAGATAATTCTTGGAGTCCCAAAGGAACTGCCCATCCCAAATATTAGCCAAAAACGGGAGGTATGAAGATTCTATGTTTTACGCCGTAAAACCCACACGCGAAACTAAATGCAAAATAAA
>JABSTQ010007351.1:0-107623 GCA_013358835.2 Ixodes persulcatus
TTCTCCATCATTCTTCTTCTTAGAAAAATAAAAATTAACCTGATAATACTGTCGCGAGAAGTGCAATATACAATACAGGGTGTTTCACGGAAATTGGACAAATTCGATATTGCGAAAGCAACAAGTCGCAACATAAAAAGCTGGTGTCGTTTTGGTCCTGGGCCAGGAGCCTAGTTAGGAAATGATTAAAAACCTGGATAATTAGATTGTTAATTATTTTTGAGTAATGACCTTATAATATTGTGTTTAAGGGCATGGTTGCAATTAGAAAATTGCTCAGCATCATCGAAAAACACTAAATCACTAAACTCGCAGAAGAATAAAACGCACCCCCGCAGCATTATACTTCTTTTTCAAAAACCCATACAAATTCGACTGGTTTAAGTTTCGGTTTGACAATCAGAGCTCTCTCGGCCCCGATGCACCGCGCCCCGTGGAGAAATGGCGCACACAAAGCAGCAGAGGCTGGTTGCCCGATTTCCCCACGGGGCGTGGTGCCGTCGGGGCCGAGATCCGCTCCAATTGCAAACCAAAACTTAAAACCCGTTGCATTTGTGCGGTCTTTCAGAAAGTCGTAAAATGCTGCACGTGCCTTCTATTCTTCTGCAATTTGTTGATTTAGTGTTTTTCAATGATACTGAGCAACTTTCTAATTGAAGCCATGCCCTTAAACACAATAATAAAAAAGTTTATTGCACGAAAATAATTAACAATTTAATTATCCCGGACTTCAATAATTTTCTAAATAGGCCCCGGGCCCAGGACCTAAAACGACACAAACCTTTTTTGGTTGCGACGCGTAGTTTTCGAAATATCGAATTTGTCCACCCTTCGCGAAACACCCTGTATAACGTCCCGAGACCCTGCGTCCACCAGTGTAAATAATGAGTTTTGAATTGTTGTTAAAAAAAAACAAAAAACGTCACCGCACACAGGAAAGGATGCATGTCCACCGTAATGGACATAGTCTGTGCTGCCATCTGGAGAAGTGTTGAGCAAACAGCACTGAAAACTGGTTGCTCGCTGTTCCAAATGGCGACCTGCAGCACTCGCACGTTCTACAGGCGACGCCAAGGTATGTAATCAGTTAACGTGATTTACACAAACGAAGGCTGTGTTAATTTATATTTCTAGAGCTC
Source organism: Ixodes persulcatus (assembly GCA_013358835.2). NCBI lineage: Eukaryota > Metazoa > Arthropoda > Arachnida > Ixodida > Ixodidae > Ixodes > Ixodes persulcatus. The sequence goes on from JABSTQ010007351.1 coordinate 1,140, forward strand.
TTGAAAGTTCACAGATGGTTATTAATGCCTAATATTTACAACAGTTTTAGCATGGGTTGCAGTAGTCGCTTGTCAAACTGTGTGTCTACGTGGGTGGACGCTGGGGCCCAAAAACTTATGACATGAATTGTGAATGAGGCCAGCTGAACATAAAAAAACACACACAGAAAAAATATAAAATTCGCACTGCTGGTGCGAATGTTATATTGCTCAGCTTGCTCAGCTTAAGCCCGTAACGTATGACATGAATTCGTGATGAACATGTTTTGCTCGCCATCAATGTGAAACACTCGCGAAGTGAAAACAATTGGTTTGATTGATTGTGTTCAATTTTTCAGGACTAACAAGTCAGGAAGTCAGGCTGATGCCATTTTATAAAGTTTGAACGGTGCCACAGGTTCCGCGCAAGAGAGTCAAGCCGCTGCCAAGCTTGCTTGTTCGGATGGCACAGGCACTTCACATGCCGAAGAAAGACGACATCAAGAATGCTACACGGTGCAGGAACCCTGGCTGCTCAAAGAAACCTCAGCACTGTTGCACGTCCTGTGATATCTACCTTTGCACTGAAACTGACTGGCACTGCTTCTTTGGTTTTCGTACCAAGAAACGAGCCTCATTTCTTGATCGGTATCACTCCAGTTTCACCATTCTTCTGCCCAAAACCTAGCTTGTAAAAATTAACTCATAAAATGTTGAATGAAATATGTGTTCATTTTCCTTACTTTAACTGCAGAGTCCCACTGTCCTGTGGGTGGGCATCCATTTTTACAGAACCTGCAAACTAACACTGCAAAAAAAAAAAAGTCAGAAATGCTCAAACTGACCCGTAACGAAGCAGTTAATGCGTGTGTGGTTGAAACACAAAACATTGCTTCAACCACACACCCGCCTGCAAACTCTGTTTAAAAGTTTAATTACCACTGCCCTCGGAGTTGTGTGGCTCATGCCGAGAAAAAGACTCTACAGGGTAACCAGCATGTTGAAGGCCTTCCTTTCATACTGTATACTAAACAACCAATAGGCTGCCAGCAGCATACACAGTCCCTCCTCGGCATTGAAAACGGAGAACAACCTCTCACGATCAACAACCAAGTGAAAGAAGTCTGCATCCTCCAGGTCTTGCCCCCTGTACAGGACACACGGTGTCGGTGGGATGTTCTCATCCTGCATTAGGTAAAAGGAAAAAGCACAACATATTTTAATGTAGAAGGCCGAAACACGTTTGCTCTCGTCAACTGCTATTATTCGCTGCAGTTCAGGCCATGAGCATCGCTTATGTTTGAACAAGTAACCGGCGATATGTAAAACGAACGAGGAATTACAATCGGGGAAACATCACAACATGAAAATATTGCTATATAATCTTAGAGACACTTTTAAGTATCTCTAGCTCTGTACGGAAATGTATTTGTGAAATCTATTTGTATTTCGACAGTGAAATACTTCGGCGATGCATTATGACAGGCTGCTAGAATTGCGTATCTTATTACATTTATTGTTGGAAATGAGTACAGGTTTGGAGATAAAAAAAAAATAGAAGCCACGCCAAAAATCTGACGCATAACTGGTTTGTTTTCACAATGAGTGAGTTTTTGCTTTGCTATCACATCTCGCTTTAACAGTGGCCGGCTATCTTTTTGCAGACAGCAGCTGTCCTGTGTACATCTGAGGTTATTGTTTGGGTAAGAGGACACCAAAAAACGCACAGATGAGAAACAATACGTGACACCGCTTTGTCAGGCGGTGTCGTCGCTCACCAGTGTTCATTGGGTGCGATAATGGGTTCACATCGGTATCAGCGAGCATAGCCAAGGGCAGGCAAGTTTCAAATAGAAAAAGGAACAAACACCAACAGAAAGCGGGGAGCTCAGGGGCTAAAATCTATGTCGGCCACGGAGGCACCCTTCTCACCTCACCACCCTGCATTTATGAACCATATAGGGCTGCCGACTGACCATAATGGTACATGCTGATATTTGTTCCTTGGACAATGCAAATTTTTTTGCTTCCTCCTCTACACTGTAAAAACCCAAAGATAAAGGTTACAGAAAACAGCCTAACTAGCATGGTCTTGTATTCAGCTGTAAAAATTAATTTTTCTCGAGCTACATTTTATGTACGGTCAGCGGCCATATGAGCTCCCCCGTCCGAACACCAACCGGTGCAGCGAAAATCCAGCATGCAGTGGTTGACGGCTGTGGTTTTCAACGGTGGAGGGGGTAATTGCACGAAAACAAGTGCTCGTGATAATATATTTCTACAGCTATCTATGAGACGACGTTGTGTTTGCACCTCGCTGCACCCCTCGAACTCGTGACAGACAAAGGTGTTCTGAAAAAATATACAATGAGCTGTAATACTGGTGAAATTTGGGCTGGTTGGTGACGCATGTGTACGGCTAAAACAGCGCGAACAATGACACAGGACAGAGGAGATGCACACAGACGGAGTGCTGACTGTCAACTGTTTCTTTTTAAAGAAACGCCCAACGGCGTGGTCACACCAAACAAAAATTACATCCTCAAGCCCCATCAAAATGTCATTTCACAATCATAAAGATCTATCGAAGGCACGCTAACACAGTTGTCTTTGAACTTGAAAATGTAAAAGGCCTCACATTGCCTCCCTAGTTCGTTGGTGACTGTGTCTTCCCAGGACCGGGGTATCTTCTAAAACAGGAGAACAACCACATCTGTCGCAGTGAACCACCATATTCCCTGACAGAGATGCTCCAATGGAACACGCGTGTTCCCGTAATCTATCATTAATGCAGCGACAGGTCTGGCCGATGCACACTTTTTTACAAGTCGGGGAATACTGTGGACCCCCCCCCCCCCCCACACGCAAAAAACAAACTTGTTTTTATGCTTCTTATCACATGCGGCCCTGACAACCGATCCCCTCTCCACCCTCGCGCATAATCGTCCCTGCTTGGCCGGTGCTAAGAAAACGACAGGAACATTGTGGCGTTGCGCTACTTTCTTTAACCTCTGCGCCACCTTATGGATATGGGGTACCACCACCGGTTTCAACGTAGACTTCATCACTCATAACTACCTCCGGATATCTCACCCTCCTCAAGAGGCACTTGGCCACACCTACCAGGAGATGGCCAGGATAGCCGCCCTCCAAAAGTTTGTTAGCCTTGCTACAAAAACTCGTCGTCATTTGGTGAGGACATGACTTGACGAGCGAACCCCAAAGACTACTTGATATGATTCCCCTTGTAACTATTTTTGAATGACTCGAGTCGAACGGAAGCACACCTTTCTTCGACCTGGGACAGTAGCACGAACACACGTGGGAGTCCGAGAAAGTTAGCTTAATGTCTAAAAACTGTAGAACACTCCCAACAGGGTCTTCTTTAAGTGACGTATTCCTGTTTAGGTGTGATAGACATAGCCGGAGATTTAGGGAGTGACGTCATCCGTGTATTTAGGTACGTAGATGACTTTTTGATGTTGTTCCGAACTGGTTCTGGCCGGAACAGAGGGGGTGTGGTTGTAGACATGTTGGACGTGTTCAAGGGTCATGCCAGTGGGTTGAAATTCACCAGGGAAGACCCTGTTGGGGTCTTCCCTGGCTACAGTTGGTCTACTGCTACAAGTTCGTCCCTTGCGTGAGGGGGAGGGGAGGGTGGTCTAAAGTATTCCCCTGACTTGTAAAAAGTTTACATTGGCCCGAACGGTCGCTGCATTAATGATAGATAACGTGAGCACGTGTGTTCGATTAGAGCATATCCGTCAGGCAATCTGGCGGTTCACTGCGACAGATGTGGCTGTTCTCCGGTTTTGGAAGATACCACGGTCATGGGAAGACACAGTCACCAACGAACTCGGGAGATAACTGGGGCATTTTACATTTTCAAGTTCAAAGACAAATGTGTCAGCGGGCCTTCGATAGATCTTTATGATTGTGAGTTGGCATTTTTGAGGGGCTTTAACTTGTGACGATCATGTGACGGTCATGAGTCGTGATGTAATTGCTGTTTGGTGTGACCACGCCGTTGGGTGTTTCTTTAAAAATAAACAGTTGACAGTCAGCACTCCGTCTGTGTACATCTTCTCTGTCCTGTGTCCTTGTTCCCGCTGTTTTGCCCGTAAACATACAATGAGCTGTCTGCGTAAAGAGAAGAGCAATCTCGGTGGCCCAGAAGGTAACCTGCGGCTGTTGGATGACTTGATGTAAACGAACCCGGAATTCGTGGGCTTGGAGAGAGGTACAGAAACTATGATATTAAACTCAAAAGTTAATAATCTGAAATCCTTATCCAATTTAAGCCCAAATTCTATGATTCGCACATGCCTATTATTTTCAGTATGAAGCCAAAGGCAAACCAAGTAGTAGTCCGTTGAATTTATCGCTGAATAGAATACATTTTGAGTACCAAACTGGATGCTTTGCTTATGTTTGAAAGGTTGTGATAAAAAATGCAATACCTAATTGGGTGAAAAGCAAAACTTTGTAAGAATTATGTGCGTGATTACATTCTACAAGTTGTTTTACCTGTAGACACAGCATTCTATTTGATTGCTAACAAAATTTGTAAAAAAGGCCGCGAGAGTTATGTCAATGTCATCTTCACTGCGTGTTCGTAAGACTAGGCGGACATTAGTAAAGGGGATAACCGTCACAGTAAGTTGACTAATTGACCAAAATCTGTTAGCTTTGCAATTAATGGCTTTACGGTCCATGTTGCAACTGTAGTGTCAAAAGCCAGTCAATATTAAAGGCTATTCCGATTTAAACAATTCACGAAAAGCCAAGCGGCTTCGAGATAGTCATTGTCCAACTTTTGCATTTTTAATGTCGGATGCAAAAACCGCGCTCAGTTTGAGCTCAAGAATTTGTGCCATTAATGGTGGGTAGAGGAGTGACATAGTCCTACGAGGCACGTCGTCACTATCTCGACAGTGTGTCCTTGGTGGATGCATCGGCGTCATACTTCCAAGAGAGTGAAGGTGCGTTTGAAGCCGCCTCGTCCGCACAACATCCTGACGTCTTCTGAGCGCAAGATTTTGGAATTGGGTGACGAAAAGACAGATGTTTAGCACTGAATATCTCGAAACTTGTTGCCATTCGCAAATTGAGTCAATTGGGTGAGTCTTTAATACTCACTGCATTTGAAACTAGAATTGAAACATGCCCCATAAAAGCATTAATTAAAAATATTTTTAAAACCTTTTGGTAAATTAGTTTTGATTAACATACTGCGACGGTTATCCCCTTATTTAATGTCCTCCGAGCCCCACAAACACACAGTGAAGGCGGCATCCCAATAACACTCACGCAGTTTTTTTTTATATTTTTTTTATTTTGTTTTAATTAAAATAGAAGGCTTTGTTTTGATGTATATATAAATACTAGGTGCATGTGCATGCAGCCGTGCACCATCCCACTATAGAGGTCCACTTTTCCTAACGTAAAATTAAATAAAGCTGGACAAGGCCAGTTTTACATAAACCCCCAGCGTGGCATGTACCAAGGTCCACCAGAAATGATTGCTTACCTCATAGAACACTCTGTGCAGCTTGAAGAGAGCGGCTTGCAGTCTTTGACGGTGGGTCCTCCCGCTTAGTTCAGCTGGGACCTGCAATAAAGTTAATACAGGTTGCCAAACACAACAATGAGAAAGCCAGTAATACATCAGCCTACAGCACGACATGTGCCAAGGACCACTAGAAATTCTCGCCCACCTCATAGAACACTTCATGTGACAAAACCCTGCATTAACGACCGATTCAACTTAGTATAAATGTTGCACAAAAATAAGGATCAATATTCAGCTGTGTAGAAACACGTGATCTAATGTAATAATTGTGTGTCCTTATAGAACACTACTCAAATATTTTTGGCAAAAGAGAATGACCACAAGTATATACTGAAAGAATCAGTAACAATGATGAAACCTAGAAATCTGTTGAATGCCTTCCCTGTGTTTTGCCATAGAGTGGTAGAAGTTTCTTGGTCTATATTTATTTTAGAAACAGGCATGATGCCCGCCTGTTCTTTTTTTTTTAATCTTGATGTTGTGCATGATATTTTTATTTCCTAGGTTGAAAGCTGGAGGGCATCCCTCTTGTTTGTTTAATCACATTTACCCAGATGTTAGTAGGTTGCTTCTTTGCACTTACTGTCGTTGGGTATATTAGGGGTTGTGAACAGTATAATGCTGTAAAGTCCAGGAAGAAATTCTTTTTTGTAGAGGGCTGGTAGGCAGAAGAGAAATTGTAAAGAGTGACTCCATGTCTTCTTCTATGTTTCCTCTTTTGGGCCGCCTATTAATTGTTTGTCTATTAAAACTCAGCTATGTTTGACACTTCTTTGCGTTTGTGTCATCCTTCAGAGAACCAGTCTTGAATAAATTATTCGTGTTTAGCCTGTATAGCTAGCTCGCACCCTCAATTTTGTTTATTAATAAATGACTGTAGGATTCAACTGTAAGCACAGTGTTAATGCATACAAATAAATAGCAGCATACTTGTGTTGACTAGTGCTGATGATTGGACCAGTTGGTAGCAAAAATTAAAAAGAAACCATGAATAATATGGGAACAGAAAATACGAACGCAACACAGTGCTGTGTTGATCTCCTCCTTGTCTGCGATTCACACTCTGTGATTTTAATATTATATGTTTTTATATATTTACGGCTTGGTATAGTCATCTGTATAGGGGTTTATTGGAACGACCCACCTGCCATTGCATTCAATTTAGGGCAGCTCCCCCTTCCTCATGGTGCCATTTTTGAGGAAGTGCTGGGCCGGCGTCACTCTCACTCTTGTGGTGCAGTTTCCCAGGCTCCCATAGGTTGCACGTTGCCAGTCAAACTGAGTCAGGCCTGCCAGCCCTGCAGGAAACGTCAATTCCACTCTTTTAGACTTAGACACCCACATTTTGCGTGTACCTGAAAGAAGCTCTAACAGAGAGGAAACAATATGATTGGCCCTTTTTGAATGCATTATTTTCTTTCGCTGAGTACATACATACAAGTCACACGCTATTGTACATTCAATGACGCAGCTTAATTTATGAAGAACACTTTTTTATATAACTTTGAGCTCTTTGAGGATAGATTCAATATAATGGGTCGTACATAAATGGCTGCTATGAACTGTCCTGTACATTTACGTATTACCTGATATCATAAAAACAGTGGAGCAGAGTATGGCTGTACTGCACCAATTACGAATTTGTAACCAATTAATAGTTGGCATTTATTTATTTATTACTATTGGATATTAGTCTTTTGTCAGAAAAAAATAACCGGGCGAGTCGATACGGTTGTAGTCTTTCAACTCCATCGAATATTCAGGTTTTACGTTAGCGTTTCAGTTAATTTTTCCCCCTTTTTTATGTTTTTGCTCTTTCTAGCTGCTCTGCTTTTTGTAAGGGCTTTCGCCACCACTAAAAACGTGACATCCAAACTTTTTTTTTTACATAACACAATTGTAAACTTGGAAAGTGTGCCGGTTTGGCAAACGCGAAGATACCGCGCGTCTCTACGGCACAAGCATTAGCTTAGGCAAAAAAAAAATCAAGCTACTCGCTCTAGTAACGTTTTTTCTCGCTCCCGCCTTATGAAACAAATAGGGGGCGAGCGGCTATTGGTACAAGACGTCAGAACTAACATGCCATGGGATTAACACTTTGGAACGGCGACTGAATGCTTCAACGTCCGTCAGACGGCACTTGAACGCTCCGCAGAAGAGTCGTTGGACGGCGCCCAGGAGATGCCCACGGTGCCGCCGCACGGGAATCCTTCTCACACCGCGAGCGAGCCACAGGTTTTGAAGAAGACGCTCTCCTTTCAAATAACCAAATAACACGGGACAGAAGCATAGTTAAAATGAAGCATAGCTCAGCAAGCACACGGTACACGACAGTTTGAAACAGCAGCCCACTTCGCAGAAACAAAAGAAAGTTGCTTAACGGCGTTTGCACGAGCCGTCCATGCTGTCCTGAACTTACGGCGTTGGCCAAGACGCAGCGTCTCCCAGCTCTCAGTCATTGCTTTCTAGTCTTGAACACGGTATTCATAAGGAAGATGTCTAAAATATCCGCTAAAACGTCTATAACGTAAAAAGAAAGGAGATTTCCGAAGCCGCTGGAACTCCAACGGCCATCCAGACGCAGCCCAAGCAGCCCAACGGAAGCTGATTGCAATAGCGATGGTCTTGCGCACTCTTCAAGAGTCTCTTTTTCTTTTTATTATTTTTATTTTTTTAGAATGATACTAAGCAAATCATTATCATATTAATAACAATAAGAATGTCTCTACAATAATAATGTAAGAAAATTACAAAAAGTTAGTGAATCTTAGGTTTTATTTAAACATTTGGTTGTTTCTTTTTTGTGTAAACCGAAACCGAAACTAACTCAAGCAACGTTTCCTTCGTTATATTTGTTTGCGTACGTGTGTGAGCGTGCATACGCGTGCATGTGTGTGTGCGCGCGCGTTGTGGATGCCTCCGCATGTGTGCGTCTGTGCTTGTGTGTGCGTCTGCGCACGGGCGTGCGTATGCGTGTGTAAGTGTGTCTGTCTGCGCGCGCGCAAGCGTCTGCTTGTGCGTTCTATTGAACTGCCCCAGCAAGAAGACCAATTGGATGTTCCTGGACACTGTTAAAAACATTAAAATATTATTATTATTATTATTATTAGGGGTGTGCGGATAGTGATTTTTGAAACCGAATCGAATACGAATCGAATAATTGTGGCACCGAATCGAATACGAATACGAATCGAATAGTGCACGAATAGTTTCTGAATAGTAAGGAGACCGCTACTAAAGAAGAGCAAAGATATTATAAGATTATTTTTATTGTTCCAAAATGTTTCTTAAAATTATTGTAAAAACGCGACCACACGATAACGACTAGAGTTCAACGATATATAATTAAATCCAAACAAAACATACTAAAATATTATAATGCTTAACATAATATCACGGTTCACGCGGATGCTGAACATAAAATCAGAGTTCGCTTGAGCCTGGTACGTCCTGAAGCAATGTACTTAGTAGGATCTCTATATTCTCTTTTTATTCCTTGTTGTAGCAAATGTCCTTGAATCGAGGGTTAAGGAAGGTGGCAAGGGCATGATGTGCCTGTGTGCTTACGTCCAGGAACCTTGTTTTCATTGATCTCAGAAGATTCTGGGGAAACGCATTGTCTTGCTCCCCTTGCGCCCCCAAAAAGCAACATCTTCACACACTGAACAAGTGGAACAACCATGGAAAGTGTTGGGAAAGACTCCACACAAGCAGCTGTTGTGGCTTCTTCAATTGGTTGCATGGGAGCGGCCGAAAAACTTCCGACACTCTACTGCGCTTTCTCTTCGAACAACTTTCCGCTTCTACTTCGCTCATACAGAGCGGCGGTACCGTTTCAAACAGTTCTGAAGCGTCTGCACGACAAATTTTCCGAAACCGTGTGCGAGCAGTCTCGTGCGAAAACGGTCCCTAAAGGCTGAACCGCATGTAAGTGATTCGTGCGAAAGCAGTCCCTAAACGCTGAACCGCATGTAAGCAATTTAGCAAGCGACGAGACGAGCGACGAGACGAGCGACAGCGACGAGAGTCAGTAGCGAGCGACAGAGATTTATCACTGTCACTCGTCGCGTCGCTCAGTGTTTGGATTTCTAGAAAACGTCCTCATCGCCTTGGTCGCTTGCTCACTCCACTTTCACGTGGCTTGCCTTATCGTGCGACTGGCCGAGGGACAGCAAAGAGGGTCGACGTCGCCTGTCTCGTCTCTTGGCGAATCGCTTTCATGTGGGTTATACTCAACGTTACTAAAACCCTCAGTTGGGAAACTCACTCTTAAAACCTGGGCCGCTGGCGTCCACCAAGACCGAGCTAAATACGATAACACCGCCACCCTTTAGCGACGAGTTGAAACATGAAAGTTGCTTTATATAGCTACTGTGAGATGGCCCCTCGAGATGGCCCTGCGAGATGGTGCCACCGGCCCTTGCCGGACTCGACGTGCCGCGGTGCAGTTCCCGGAGTGGACGCTGCAGGAGAAAAGACGGGGTTACGATCGCCATTAGCTCGGTTCTCGAGTACGGATCGGAGTCACCTTTTTGGAGCAGGCTCTATGGCAGTTTCAAAACTGAGCGGTTCTAGTAACATGGGTTATACTTAACACAGTGGTTCCTAATGGAGGCAACAGCAACGTACGTATAGAGAGAAGCTGTGGCTGCCAATGATGATAATAATTGTCTAGGAGAAAAGCATGTATTGCCATCTTGCGGGCACGTGTGGCAGGCGTGCCGGAGCGTTGTGGGACGCCTGTGAAGAGAATCTCGTGGCGCGACACCGTAAGGACTATTCGGAAATTATTCAAAAAATATTCGAAATTTTTGAAAATCATTATTCGATTCGATGAACGAATCGAATATGGTAATATTCGATTCGTTATTCGAAAATGGCGAATATTCGCACACCCCTAATTATTATTATTATTTTTATTGTTGTTGTAGTTATTAAAACATAGCCATAGAATTTTCTATAGGTGAGTAAAGAAAATGTTTTGGTTCGTATCCTTGAGACTTGGGATCATAGAAGTTGTTATAGGCGGGAAAAGAAAATTGATTGGTTACCAGTCTTTAGACGCAGGGCCCTAAACTTTTTTTATAGCTGGCTGTAGCTGTATTTATGAATTTCTAAGGCCGACTATACAGGGCTTCAGGGGGTGATAGCCTGCCATTGAATTTTCCATAGACGACCATAGACCATTTTTGAATGGGATGTCTCGGAGTGGTTTATTATGGGTTCTGCGCGCCTCTTTATGTGTGTGAGTTATTGTACATGTCCTCATATTCTCAAATGAATATTTTACCCAGGTTGACATGGTCATGTGACACTTTCTAGCAGCATGTCATGAATACTGTAAACGACTTAATTTTCGCGGGCTCAAATTTTCGCGAATCGGGCCAAAGCTGAAAATTTGAAATTATTCGCGGGTTCTAATTTTCGTGAACCGAGTGTAGCTTCCGTAGCGTTCCCATATATTCAGGCGCGGATCCAGAACTTCGTTTTTTTTTTTTTTGGGGGGGGGGGTGGAAAATTTTTAAGGATACTATTCTCCCATTCTTTCTTGTGCAAGGGGGGTCCACCCATGTCAAATTGCCCTCCGAGAAGGGGAGAGGGAGGGGGGTCGACCTTCTTTGGGAAGGGGGGGGGGGTGCCCCCCCCCCGTCCCCCCCCCCCCCCTTTGGATCCGCCACTGCATATTGCCCGAATTGTTCGCGGTACGTATTTTTTGCGAAATGTAGGCGATTCGCAAAATTCGCGAAAATTAGGTCCCCGCGAAAATTTAGTCGTTAACAGTATTTGTCAAACATTTTTACTATATTTTGATTTCATGTTGTGTTGTCAGATATAAACTCGAGATGTTCTTACTGTACACTTCCAACAATAAATATTTGTAAAAAATGCTAGTATTGAGCATTTCTCCCTGGTTTCCGATTTCTGAGCATGGAGTGATATTTAAGAAAATTAAATATGAGCTCATATATCAAAATTTTGTTTGCAAACAAAAACATTGCATGCAAAAGAGGCACTTTATTATCAAATATTTGCATGAATTACAACTGACAATATAAAAAAACTAGACTGCTTACAACCGTTGCTTTTCAAGAAGAAATCTAACCTGTACATTATGGAGAGAGCCATATATAAGCTTTCCAAAACCATTTCATATTATTCATTTAGCACCCTCTTCTACACCCTTCTTACACCCATCACTAAATGGAGGGTGTAACACGAAACAGCACCCTCTTCGGTAAAATTATGATGGTGTATTACTAGGTTTTAGGGTTTTAAAAGGGTGTAGCCAAGGGTGTAAGTTTCTAAAACACCCCTTTTACACCCTTAAAGGTGTAACAAGTTTTTAGTGTGTAACGTGGGCGCGGGTCGTCGGGGTGGAAGCCGCGAAGCTCCAGCTGCCGGTACGGACAACGGCGGTACATGTGGTCAGCTTCCCCGCAGTGGTAACACAGCGGGCGTCGATTGGCCGTTCGCCAAACGTCGGTCTTTCTGGGCGCCGGTTGTTCTTGCCGGATGTACTGACGTCGATCGTCGAGACGTCGGGGGTACGCCTGTGTTGGTGCGTCCCGTCGTCGTGGAGCAGGAGGTTGACTGGCAGCAGGTGGCGGTCGTCGGGCCATGGCGGCGTAGCTCACCGTCGGTTGCTCGAGCGGAGCAGGGTCGACAGGAGCCCGTGGTTCGATGGCTCTCTCAAGTTCTTCACTCACAACTTCGGCGATGGACAGCGAAGCCGGGGGGTCGGCAGCAGGCAGCAGTTTCTTGAGTTCTTCGCGAACGACTTGACGGATCATCTCGCGAAGCTCGTCGGTGCTGGGGCTGAACTCGGAGCTTGCCGATGCCAGAGTCGAAACGTCGTTGAGCCGATGGTAGCGGCGCGCTCGGGCCATCAGCGCCCGCTCGATGTTTGTCGCTTCAGCAACAAATTCTTCAACCGTCGTCGGGGGGTTGCGAATAAGTCCGCCGAAGATTTCGCTTTTCACGCCTCTCTTAAGGAAGCGTAATTTCTTCTCGTCGGTGGCTTGCGGGTCGGAGCGGCTGCTCAGGCGGAGGATGTCTTCAACGAAACTGGTGACCGTTTCGTTGGGGCCTTGAGTCCTCGCCTGGAGAAGGTCTTCGGCCCGCTGCCTACGATGCAGATTCATGAATGCCCGCTTCAGCTCGGTGACGCAGGCGTCCCACGACGTGAGCGCAGCCTCGTGGTTCTCAAACCAGTGCCTCGCAGTACCCTCCAACGAAAAGTAGAGGTTCTGCAGGTACTGCTCGGCGGTCCATCTATTATGGCGTGCCACGCGCTTGTAGTGTTGGATCCAGTCCTCGACGTGTTCGTGGATCTCCCTGTGGAAAGGCGTCAGAGTCCGAGGGGCGACGGGCAGGTAAACGACGGGGGGTGCTACTGTGGTCTGCGCCGTCGAGGAAGCCATCGTCGTTATCGCTTGCCTTGTCCTCGCCGGGAGTGGTCAGAATTCAGGAGCTTGCCCTTGAATACGGCGGCTGGCACGGTGCTCCGGGTCTTCAACGGAAGGACGTCGGGAAATGGGGCTTGCTGAAAGTGTTCTTGTAGGGGTACGCTTCACAGGTTTCATACCCCGCACCTCCACCAGAAATGTCACAAATGAAGGCGACGAGAAAGCAAAGATTGAACTTTAAATAAAGGTTTAATGGGCGAACTTGTGCCAACCAAAAATAAGTAACGAAAGAGCGTCGAGGCAGCAGAAGAGCAGGCGGCGATTCGGCGGCGAATCAGAGAGCGCCAGCGAGACTGACTCGACAAGGTCGCGGGTAGCTGCTTATCTACCGTGCGTCACTATCTCGAAAGTTCGGCAAAGAAAGCTCGAGTGTCGCGCGCTTGGAGCGTGGATGAACTGGCACTTTCGAGAACAACAAAGCAGGTGGAAAGTTACGTCTGGAGCGAGAATGAATGCGAATCTTCTAGATGCCGGTGACCGAGCGTTGCTTTCTCAGCCCTGTGGGCGGCAATATCATAATACCTAGCGAGACTTTTTATAGGTTTTTAATTTACATACACATTTAAATATCATATATTTATTTTCGTGTGTGCATGCATGTGCATGGTGTTTTATGTATTCTTTTTAATTATTTGAGTGCTGCTGAAGTAAAAAAAAAGAAAGGAATAAACTTGAATATGGCATTCGCTTGCCTCCAATTTTTTGGTCAGGTTCGAATGTGGTCACCCCGTACTGGCCAGGTCAGTTTTTTACCGGACTAGACTGGTCCGGCTTTTGCCGGACTGTACAAGACCGGCTTTTTCTGGACTGGACAGGACCGGCTTTTTCCGGACTGGACAGGACCGGCTTTTTCCGGACCAGCCAGTCCGAAAAAAAAACGGTTATTAAAAGCCCGGTGTTTCTTGTTCCAAATCCCGGTTTGTTTTTACGCATTCCTTTCCGGAATGATTTTAAACCGGCTTTTTTAGTAGGGATTCAATCATTCCCTTTCTGCGTGATAATGTTCTGTGGCTAGCAACAATCATTTCCTCGCGAAGAGCATAATTATGCTACAATGGTTGACGGAAGTAGCAGACGACCCTCGTAGCTCGTTTTGGCACTACGGCGAACCCATTTTTTTTCGCATTTCCCCGCTCGCGGTTAAAGACCAGGGGGTTCGCTTCAACCAGCGAAATTTGGCCACAGATGCCTTTTTACTGAGCAGTCGTGCCTGTCGCCATCCCACTCGCTGGCCTCACGGGCGATAAAATCAAGCACAGAGGCACACCGACAGAAAGCAGACACCCCAACTACTCGAGCCCCGCCTAAATACTCTACAGCGTAAAAACTGTAGCCATGTAAACCTAGGAAAGGTTAGCATGACGACAGTGCTTAGGCTCTAGGTAAGAAAAAGCATGGCCTGTGGTATAAGCCGGATCCTAACGCGAGGTGTAAGGTGAGCCTTGAGAACGTGCCTGCTGCCCTCGAGAACTTCATGAAAGACGAGCAACAATGTTCGCGCCAAGGTCCCAACCAGAAGGACGCGGTATCTGTCATGCTCGACGGGGAGAAAACGTTTGTGCGAAAGCGCTTCCTGGCACGCTCAATCTGAGAGGCCCTTCGTGTATACAAAGACAAGTATACTATTTCCGGTTTTGGGTTAACGAAATTTTATTCCTTACGCCCTAGACGGATCAAAAATATTCCACAACAGTAAGTGTGCGTGTGTGTGCGCTGGGCCAATTATTACCTTTGTATTGCCACAGTACAGAGCCTTACAGGCTAAACATTCGACACTGGTGAAATGAACTCAGCGTTAATGTGCGACCCACTAACAGGTCTGCGTTTTTAAGGAGACTGTGATCACTGCCCGAAAGGACAGTCTCTTACACTCGAGGAACTTCATATCCCAGAGGAAGAAGATATTGTGCTTCCAACATGAGAGTGCGGCGACCTTGAGAAAAAAAAAACCATTAGATCCTGAGATTTTCCTAAAAGTCTTTCAAGTAACGGTTGAAAGTTAGATATTTCACAACCATATCCGACAAACGCAAGGTAAAGCGATCTACAATGAAAATCAGTGCAACCAATGCGGAAGCATTGTGTTTCATATTTACTGTGCTGAAAACTGAATCATAGTGCTTCCTGACAAAGTTAAACGCATTCCACTGGAGAAAAACGAGTTACGATATATACAGGTGTAGTGACGAATAGATAATCTAAAAACAGCTTTGCCATGATCGGTAAACATCTGTGTGACGCCGCCGATCACACATCCTTGGTTCTAGAAGAAGTGAAAAAGTGGGTTAGAGACAACGTTGTGGAATACTCGCACGTGACGTACGTAAGTGATGGGGCCGCCAGTCATTTTAAGAATAGGTAACAGCTTCACCAGTTTGCACAGTACGATTGCTCACGAGCCCAGTGGGTATTTTCTGAATCTAAACATGAGAAAATTCATGCGACAAAGTTGGAAGACTCGTGAAGTACCAGGCCACGCTAAATAACCTGAATGTGCGTTCAATAAAAGCAATTGAGATGGCCAGGACAATGGTGAGCGTTCTATCCGAGAAACTGAAAGGCGTGCATCTTGTGTATCTTGACGAATTTAAAATTGTCCGGTATCGTCAGCAACAACAAAAAAAAGAAGAGCGGCTGACGGTGCGCGCCTTTCCTGGCATTCAGTCTTGTAACGCGTGGCAGCTGTGCAAGACATCAACAGAAGAAACCTGCGACAAATGTATAGCACGGACAGACGGATATGATTAGAAGGAATTTTATTAAACGGGTACATTCAGGAAAGTCTTAGCGTAAAGTGGCGAATTCGATTTTCCAAGGAGTCCTCATTTTGATAGCAGGGACATCTTATTTAGCACAGTTTTCTTTGTGGGGTATTTTGTCTACTATTTTTCTTGGTGATAGCTTATAATATTTATCTGATCACTATGCGAGAATCATGAAACGTTATCCTCGCGCAGAATAAAATGTCTCGACTGGCCACGATCAATTCGTACTCCGAGCGTATCGAAACTCTTGCAGTCCGGCGCGGTGGCACCCCTCACCTGAAATGGCTTGTCCCCGGAAATACATAGCTAACCTAAACAGTTTTAGTATTGTATGTTTATTTTTGTGTGTGGACAGAAAGTTATTTTTTTTTATTCTAAGTGTAAAATATACCGGAAAGTACAACTCCACACTGCATCCCTTTTATCGAATCACTAGTCTCTAATATATTACCTCTTTGTACGCTCTATGTAAAATGCTGTATATACAGGGTGTCACAAAAAAAAAAACTTACACTTTCTTTTTTACCGCAAAAATAAAATTGGCATCACCGAACGCTCATTCTCTACCCAAAAGAAGCGCTAGAGGTCACAACCAGCTGCCAAAGTTTGAGCCCGATCCGATATCTTAGTCAAAAGTTATAAGTGATTTTGTGAAAGTTTCAAGCGGAAAATGAAGCCCATTTTCGCCCGTTTTCGTTTTATGGTGCCTTAGAGCCCCATGTATTCGAAAACTCCGTCGGCCGCCATTTTCCCATTGAAATTCTCAGATAATCACTTATAACCTTTGAATAAGGTATCGGATCGGGCTGAAACTTCGGCAAATGGTTGTGACCTCTAGCGCTACCTTTGGGCAGAGAATGAGGGTTCGGCGATGCCTAGTTCATTTTTCGATAAAAAAGAATGTGTAAATTTTTTGTGACACCTTGTAGTATCTCCTACTTTTACTATGTGACCAATTGCTCTAGTTGTCAGTGACCTACTCTGAATAAAAATATATCAAATATATGTGTTAGTTTCTGAAACTGAAACTCTGAGTTACTTCTCGTGCAAGGCACTGCTAAGTGTAGGCTTTGAAAAAAAAAACCCTATTTTGGGGAGTTGTGTCTTTTTTCTCAATCAAGTAATGCAACACGTTTTTAATAGAAATGAATGCCGAAATTGAGTATGATAGAGTACCCAAATATAAAAAATATCGAATGTGTTATTTTCATTTTTATTTGCAACGATTTTTTTCGTTTTTTGATTTTTTTCCATGTTTGCCCTAGCATATCACGACTATCATATCACTCATTACTTAAATATATTTCTTTTAGATATTAGCCATAGTTAAGCAGAATACTACCTGAAAAGTATATGAAAATAATTATAATATTTAATGAGATACAGGCCGCCAAATTTTGCCTTTGTCGTACGAGCAGGCATGTTTGACAATTTTTAGAAAAACAAAAAAACGAGAAAAAAGCGAAAGAAGTAAATAACGTTACTATATATTACAAGCAACCTCTACGAATAGTTTGTTTCTAATCAGTATTAGAATTCTCCTGATTTTATTGGTATAGTTATTCACTGTCCAACGTGCCCTCTTCATCAGTGCGCGTTAATGCAACTGTCCACCTCTTTCTGCCTTACAATTTTTCCTGTCCCCATTTTTTTATGGTCAAAACTAAGTGCGGATTCGTTTATTCCAGACACTAGAAAATGGCACATAAAGTCATTAGTTGATATAAAAATGTCGACAAGCCATCTTTTGGTCGATCTTATCTGAAATCATCCAGGAGCACCTTTTCCTTGGCCGTGGCATCCCCACGCTCCTTTGAGACCCGTCTAAATAACATCCAATGCACAACTTCTCTTGCGGGTTTGCTTGTAATGCACCCCATCAGGACGTTTGCAGACTAGCTTACTCCTTCAGTGAAACACTTCTGTAAATATAAAAAATCTAAGCAACATTATAAAAAAATGCTAACTAAGATATTTCACCTTGATGTCCTTGTCAAGGAGTCTATCAGCGTGGCGGTGAATTCACTTTGCCCGGATGCACCTATTTAAAAAAAAAAAAAAATAGTTTTTACGCCAAGCGGTGTGGGCAAAGCCAAAGAGAATCCAGCGTAGCCGCCTGAAATTACATCGTCGAATGAACGTTTCATATTGCCGGAGACTGTTCACGTATACGGTCACACTCATAGCCTCTGTACACAGTTAAAAAGAGCCAGTCAGATAAGCTTGGCTTGGCTAAGCCATTCTTTTTTAATCGTCTTCTCTTAGACGTTCCCACAAAAGCCTAATGATTACGAAAAAGACAACAATAATCAGTCTGCGCAAGCTAGTTATAGTTACGCCAGGCACGTAACCAGGGAGTGCCCAGAGAGCCGACACCTCCTCGCTAACCGCTCATTCACACTGGAAGCGGATCCGGGTTCGCAAAGCGGTTGTGAACGCGGTTGTATAAAGATCCAGTACAATGGCACGCGCACTCGATGACATCAAGTGCGCGTGCAATTGTACTGGATCTTTATACAACCGCGTTCGCAACCGCTTTGCGAACGCGGATCTGCTTCCAGTGTGAATGAGCGGTTAAATCCTCCAGTTTTGTTGGCACCTCCTTCTCTCCCTCTCCCCAACCCAGTGTGTCTTAAAAAAGGTTCCTCCGTCCCCTCCGTAGAGCACCCTCTCCTCTTAACTAAAATTTTGTCCATGTGTGTGGTGTACGAAATACATAAATCTGCGCAAGATTGTGCATACCTATGTGGGCAAGCAACTGATCAGAGGCCATTTAAAACGCACGAAGAAGCAGAGCGGTTAAGTGTGTTTTACGATTTCTCCTAAGCTTGGGAAGTTAGAAACTCATAACTAAGGTTCCGTGTTTTGGGGGGTTATTATTCTTCAAATTGGGGGGTGTTTTCTTTTTGTTTAATATTATATCCTAAAATTTGTGCTTTCCGGATTCTACTTTTAGTGTAGACCAGAAATCGGTGGTTATCGGGGTTTAGGCCGTAAGAGCTAATGCATATCTACGGCATTTCTCGAAATCACAACTCTTGAGTATGGTTGTGTACTCTGGGACCCCCAGATGCAGTATCTGTGTGACGAACATGAAAGGGTTCAGAACAGAGTAGCGAGGTTTGTTACCTGAAATTATGATTATACTGTAAGGTCGAGTCTCCTAAAGGACTGCCTTGGTTGGCAGCCGCTAAAATCCCGAAGATTCGCTTTACGTTTAAACCTCTTTCATCACATTTATAATAACCAAACGGGCATAAACAAGGCATCGTTTCTTCAGCTGCCTCACTTCATATCAAGCAGGGTAGATCATCAGAATAAGGTTCGCGAATATTCGTGCCGCACTAATATCTTTAAACACTCTCTTTTCCTATTACCACTATTCAATAGAACTGTGTACCCGAGTCGCTTGTTATGGTATGATCCAACAATGTGTTTCTTTCCAGACTTATTGAAGAGTGCCTGTTCCTTATTTCCTGATATGTCAAATGTATTATAATTGTATGAAGCTTACTATTCTTCTTGTTCCTTCCACTAGCAAACTTTATGTCACAAAGCTAGAGTTCGTTTATTGTTTTCCTCTGGCTGTATATCCCCCCGCCCCCTTTCTGTAAATGCCTCTGGGCGCTGAAAGGTATATTGAATAAATAAATAAATAAAATAAATTTGCGCAATTCATTGCTAAGGGGCACATATAGAAACAGTTTTGGAAGGAAGAAGCAGCCCCGTGGACAGTTCATTGCTGCCAGTATCCGGGGTCAACACAAATAACGCTAATGATAAAGGTTACTTGCCGTGGAAAAGGGTTTTTTCTCATTGAAGAAGAGGTTTCAATTCAAAGCTTTTCGGATTTTCAGTGGAAATGAATGTAAGGTATAAAACAGAAGGTTGTGAATTTAGTAAGGCAGCCTTTTTACAGGCAAGACATATTCGACTATTGGTGTATCACTGACTTTTGGCTATGACACGGCAGCCGTGGCTGTTCGGTACCCCCACCGCCACACAGCAGGCGCACTTTGAAGCACTGCGCCCTCCTTGTGCGGCGGAATATCATACTCTCTCTCTCTCTCTCTCTCTCTGTCACCTGCTAGGCAGAAAACAGACGCCGCCACGGCGGTTTAACTGCTCTGAAAAGAAATAGGAAATAAATAAATTAAATTGTGTGCACATACCAATAACAAATGTAGTGTTAAATGCTTACCTTAGTATTCTGCATTTGGAAACCAGTTTTGGAAATTAGGAAAAACTTTTATTAATGGAACAACCGTCTGTTCGATTAATAAAAGTAATCTACCTATATATGTATGCTACTATAGGCAACAATTATCTTAGCTTCGTGTGTCCTCTTTATTCGAAGTTCGGCCGTGTTGTTTGTTCAGCCGAAGAATCTCCGTACCGAAAGAGGCACGTACAAAAGCCTGTGAAGGAAACAACGGCCAACGCTGTGGAGGCATCTGCTTTCCGCCTAGCAGACAACAAAGAGAGTATGATATTCTGCCGCACAGGGTAGGCGCAGTGTTTCGGAGGGTGCCTGCTGGGAGGACGAAATGGCCACGGCTCCATTCTAAATGCCTGCACTGTGTCGGCGATAGTATCTAGTTTTTGCGATGGGGCCCAAGGATACCCTTTTGTGACGCTTACAAACAAAAGTGGGAATAATAAATAGGGAAATAAAATTATGTCCGATGATCAGAAGAAAATATAAAGCTGGTCAGATTGAAACAATTTGCAGTCCCGAAATTATGAGTTTCTTTTTGCATAAATTTGAATCTGCTCAATTTTTACAGGCAAGTGGTTTTCGGATTTTAACTGATTTATCTGAGAATACGGAACTCTAGCCATAGCCAAATCTTGTGAAGAGGTATAGCTTTAGAGTCGGGTACTGTCCCCAATCATCTCGAGCAGGATAGCGCAATTCTCCCGCTCAGCGGAAACGCAGAAAACATTTAGGACACACACCGCAACGCTAAGGTCGATCTCGACTGTCTCGACCTCAAGTCACATCGCTCCTCACTCCGCCCCCCCCCCCCCCCCGCGTCCCCGCCTAAACCGCGGAGGAAACAGAGATTGTCATACCCCGCCCACCATTACTTAGTCTACTGGTTACTTGGCTGAAGTAGGGGACTTCCTACCCATGCAAGCCACCACGACCTCCTGCCGTAACACAAGGTCAGCCGTAGACATGAATACGCGAGGCGCTCTCTTGAGCTCTCTGAGTGATGGGCCGCGCTATCAGTTGGCTCGCGGCGAAATACAACACAAAGGCCCAACGAGAATCCCGACTTGGCATCAGGTTTCGTAAAAAACCTGATGCCAGTTCGGCATCAGGTTTCTTACGTTTTAGGTTGGCGTCAGGTCGGCATTAGGTTTCATCAAGAACCTGACACGTGAACGGGAACTGAGAAGTGCGACCGTCGTCACCAAATACAAAACATCACGGCTGCAAGGCTCCGTAGTTTTGTTTCGCCCCTATGGGAACATGAGCTTCAGAAACGTGGGCCCGTAGCTCACGTACAAAACCAATATTTACACGCAGAGGAACTCACCGTTTCGTCAACAGATCGACCTTTTTACCTTAAAGTTCAACCCTGAGGACGACAAAGCGACACCGCGAGACCGAGATGACAGAAGACCAACAAGAGCGGGAAAACCCGGAAAACCAGTGAACGGTATGGATAATTAAATAAGTTATAGTAAGATTCTACTAGACCAGCACCGCATCTCTTTTTGCTTTGAGGTGGTAGCTGGCGCCACCTATTGCCTAAAGTTATTAAAAACGGTCTAAAAGTACGTTAAATTACTTTTTTCAGACAGGGGACGCATTTTACGATGTTCTACAAGTTATTAAAACGGTCTAAAAGTACGTTAAATTACTTTTTTCAGACATTGGACGCATTGTATGATGTTCTACATCCAATAGAGCAGATTTAAGCTTATCGTAGGCTCTTTACTGACTTGTTCAGATAATGGTAATTCCAGACAAATGAACAAGTTGTCCTTAATTACGATTGCAGACGACTTCTCATTAGCGATTACGGAGAACCCATCGTTTTATTTACGGAATGTTCTTTACAGTGTAGGTAGAGGCTGGCGGCGCGTTTCATCTGTGTTGTGGCAATCCGCTCCGCGGTGAGACGACAATGCGACCGTGCTTCCACCATCATCGAGGGCTGAATGAGTTTGAATGAAAGCACAAAAGAGGAAATTGAATACGTGGACTTTTTTTTATAAAAATGGCGCAAAGTTTACAGCACTACTCGGTGGACGATTCTTCGTCTGCATCAACGCGCTTGAGGGAAGCCTCACCGCTTCACCCGGCATGGCTTTTATCTTTTTTATACTTTGAAATACTTCCTAATTATATATGAGTTGCCGAATAGTCCTGTTCAATTCGAAGGACAAATCAAATATTGGGCTATTGCTTCGATATTTGAAGGCATTACTCTGTGGGCGATACTGCGGACTACCATCATAATTAGTATTTGGGTACAAATATATATGTATTTATAAACAAAAACATAAATTTCAGTGCTCACAGAACTTAAAAGACAACCCACCCAACGAAGCTTGAATACCCCTGGTCTACATGACAAGTTTCGCACATGTACGCCTGATGTCTTTCTAGGAGCAAGCCCTGACGTGCATTTGGGTGAGTTCAAATGTAAAAAGAGCACGAAAAAGCTCGATATTATGAAATAATTCTTTGAATAGGGCTTGTTTTTTCAAGATCATTAAAATGTTTAAACGCGAAACAAACACACGGCCAAAGAAGTTGAAATTTAGCGCCACTCTGTGTTGTACAGTCGGGAACAAAAGCCCCCAGAACGCTCGAGCAGTGACTCAAACGCATTGCTCTGACATCGACACATAGAGCAAAAAAGTACACCCCTGGACGGGTAAACCGTTGTCTCAGGGCGGATTTCCCAAATGGTGTTCGTTTTACACGCGAGGCTCGGTGTATTTCGTTTGCACCCGAGATCTCGTGTAAAAAATGTACATCTTTGAACGTGTACTTCGATCCGCGATAACACGTCTAGGGGTGGTTTTTACAATGGCGGCCGTTTGACATGACACGGGATCTACGAGCGAGGCCCAGCGCTTTACGCGGCTTTTCGCCACAGCGAAAGCGTAGTTTGCACGTGTTCATTCGTAATCGTTCATACGCGCTAAACCACCGCAGGCATTCACCCCCAAGAGCCGACGCCGTACCCATTACGGCGATTGCGACAGTGGGAGCAACCAACGACTGCATCCAGCAGCGTGTTTCCCCATCGAGCAGGTCCCATTCGCGTGGCGGTTCAGCCGATCGCCGACGCCTCATGCCGGTTGCATTGTCACCGACACCGGGTAATTTCCACAGGATGAATCTTTTCGCGACCACAGACATGGACTTTATTGAAAAAGCCCGCTTGCCGGGAGGGACGACGGATCACTTCGACACCGACCCGACCCGACCCGACCGGCGTTTCCGACGTCCCGCTCACCTCTTTACCGCGAGTAAAGTTGCACGCGAAGTTTCGACGGTATCCACTCATATTTAGTGTGAACACAAATTTGGCGGCTTTCCGGGTACGAATCGGCTAGTGAAACAGCCAGCGAACGACGACGAACTGAACACCAGCGCCCACTGATCAGTGCCAGCGCAATTGAAACACGCGGTTACTTTTTTACTAGACTGTAGCTATAGTGGTGTGGTTCTTTCCACACTAAATTGACTATGTACAAGCAAAGCGAAAATAAAATTGTGCGGCTACTTGCGCCACCTAGTGGGTATACGGAAAACTACAAAAATGAAAGGAATTTCAGCATTTTTGGAAGTGCCATGCTCGAACGGAGGACGGAATACCAGCCTATTCAGCACAGCACATAATATACCACAAGATTAATATACACGCATACACAGGCACAAACAACGTACAGAGGCACTAACAACCCGACACTCCTGCTCTATTCTAGCAGTGACCTGCTCGGTATATATAGCAGACTTCTTGTTTCAGGCGAAGGTCCGGTGACCCCCACCGTATTTTACATGAACGTAACGATACTACACAATTATTGCTTATATAGTACAGTGAAATAAATATAATTTGGGAAGATACACATTTTTCCTAGTCTAGATTATGGCTAACAGACGCCCTATATTTAAAAATAATGTTTCGAGCTAGCCGAAATGTAGCAAAATCTAGTTTCGTTTTCAGATGTTCGAGCGCTCAAGGCTGGAATGCGCTAGCGAAGTGTGTGCTTGCTTCTGTCAAACTATTCTCCGTTGTATGACGCTCTCAAAGCTGCTGGCTGCAGCCCCCGTCTTGGTTTAGCGTTTAATTTGCACGCGCTCGCGAGGAAATGAGAGGTTAGGTGAAAGTATGCGCGCTCGAGTCGATATCCTTGACAGCGTGAATCATAAACCGCATGTAAGCGATTTTGCCAGCGACAAGACAAGCGACAGCGACCCGCTTCGCGCGACGAGGCAAGCCGCGTGAAAGCGGAACTATTCTGTCTAAAAATCCAAAAACCGAGGGACGCGACGAGCGATAGTGAGAAATCTTCGTCTTTCGTCTCTGACTCTCGTCGCTTTTGCCGTCGCACTCTAAATTGCTTACATGCGAATTAGCGACATTTATACTCATGCTAGTGCCGACTTGCATTACCAGCTGAGCCCAAGCAAGCGATAAGAATATTCAAATATGTCACAGCAGTGGCGTTAATTCGCTAAGAAAACATATACTGTAAACGACTAAATTTTCTCGAGGACCTAATTTTCGCGAATTTCACGAATCGCCTACGATTCGCGAAAAAAACGTCCCGCGAACAATTCGGGCAATATGTGAACGCTACGGAAGCTACACTCGATTCGCGAAAATTAGAACTCGCGAATAATTTTAAATTTTCAGCTATGGCCCGATTCGCGAAAATTTGAGCCCGCGAAAATTAAGTCCTCTGCAGTATCTCAAATTCCTGCTGTTTGACATCGGGATCCGTTATTTGTTCTGCTGTCACCTTGGCGACACGGTCACTAAAGAAAAATCATAGTCAGTTTGTTTTATCAGAAATTATGAAAACCTTATCTACTCACTGTTAGCACGAGCACTCTGGCATTTCATACAAACAGTTTAGAAAGTTTAGAATAAGCTGAACACAATAAATATCTATATTTTTCGAGCGTAAAAACAATTTAAACACTGTTTTTTAAAGTTTGATTCAAATGAAAAACTAAAAACGGAGCTTTCAGTTGCACTATCACGTAAACACTTTCGAAAAAATAATCTATTGGGAAGGGCAGCAGGTTTTGCAATCTCGAATTTGCTTTTTTCAACTTTTCAGTAATCCGTAATATCCCGAGAAATAGCCCACCAGTGTAGTTTTGAGCTTCCACACCAATGAAAGTTCAGCAAGACTACAGCTAATCATTTATATTGGCATTGTTTCGTACGACACCAACATCCCGGCTATTTGTGAATAAAAGTCCCTTATTTAATCTAGCCATCTTCAAATTCTGCTGTATTATCTGGTCCACATGCTCGGCTGCCCCATTGAAATCGAATACATAGTACTGGAGGAACAAGCACCCATTTAGGATGCCATTCTTCCGCAAGATTGTCTTGAATTCCTAACTCACAAAAGATGGACGTTCTGAGGCAACAATGTCAACACTAACATACAAAAAAGGAGTGGTCACTGGAAATATTAACACAAACTTCTATGAGGCTAGACGTTTTATCTTTGGTCTCATCAGTTAAAACACCCAAGCAATAAAAACTTTAAGTCGTTTGGGCATGAGCTGTTAGAAAAATTTAGAATATCTTGTGAATTTGGGTACCTTGTAGGACACCGTACCACCTATGGTATAGGTTGCGTCGCAGAAACCGCCAAACTTCCCATCGTTGTGTCATGTTTTATCATTTTAAATCATACAATACCACCGGTTGCTTGTTTCTAATGAAGTGTGCTTCAAGTACAGCTTTGATATTAAAAAGTTAAGGTTAAAAGAAGCCATATAGACAAGCCAAAACATGAAACTGACCCAAGGTCAAAGAGATATTGCTGCAAGCATGGACAAACACTACTCAATACTTCTGGAAGAGAGACGTTTACTTTTACTCCAAATTATTTTAATTCTTTGGGGTAAGAGTAAACGTGAACCTTCCAGAAGTATGGAGTAGCGTTCATTCATGTATGCTGCAATATAATCTCATACTGGTTACGGATGCTACTCGGAACTGCAAAGAGTAGTAGTGTTGATAACCTGCACGCTCACAATACAAAGCTTTAGAGCACTGAGCCGAATTAAGCCTAGATGGCTCAGTTCCACAGTGAATAGTAAAGGGGATGAAGACCACGGTGCTCACAGACAGAGGCATTGACTTTGAACTGGATATAGTGGCAGTGTTATTGAAGACCGGCTTCTTGCTCTATGTTCCAGATTAAAAAAAAAAAGTTCCTCCCTCGTCGACGTTTTTGATCCAAACCACAAACCACATTTTCAAGGGATGAGTGAGCACTTGGCGAAAATATATTTAAAATTTTTATGACTGTTGAAACACTCTTTGGCATACTTTCGTCCAGAATCTTGTTTCCCGTACACTGAGCAGAGTAAACAAGAAACCTGTTACTGTTCCTTTAGGAGGAGTAAATGGATGATGTCACTGTTGTCTGCTGTATCTTCCCAAAACCTTGGACTTATTACTAACGCCATGTACAGCCAGATCGTACCGGTCCCGAGCTCAAGAAACGAAGAACGTCCTCTGCGTAGTTGAGGTTGCCAGGCAGATTGGTGAATCTTGTGGAGCAAATACTGTTTTTAGTTCACCCCATGCCTAAAAAACGTAACTGAATACTAGGGTCATTACCTCAGGCTTAAAAAAAAAGCAATGAATTACTATAGGATCATTACTGCTCACAGCAATTAAATGAAGCGCTACAAAATGACCATAAAAACAATTGATACAAAATTCTAGTGTGGTGGCAAGTACACAAGGCAGATGAATAGTCAATGCTATTGCATCGGATTTGCGATAAATCAAACTCGGGTACTTCATACTTTGGGTTAATTCAAACGAATTTTTAAATTTTGTTTGTCTGACTATGTTTTTTATGCATTTATAAGCTGCTCCATTCGAACAGCATTTTCGTTTAATTCCCTTCTTTTTTTAATCCCAGTGGGTTAGCCCCGTTCAGTGCGCTTCCCACTGAGCAACTTTGTACCGAGGGAAAGCAAAACCCGCAAAGATGGCAAGCATTGCTTTTCGCAGTATGCAGGTGCTCGGTGAAAGCGCACTTCATGGGACTAACCCATTACGATTATTCAAGCAGAACTGTCCTGACAATCTGCTTGCATTATTTGTGCTTGTTTTTTGTTTAACTTTTGCGAGGGGGTCAAATTCGAGATTAAAGAAAAGGTATTTGCATTTCGCAAGCAGTATTATAAATTATTTTGATTAGAATAACTGTGTGTCTTTGGGTTCAATGTAATGTCTTATCTGTCATTTACATGCCACCACAATGAAGGCATTGAACTTTCTGAGGCCACAGTTCATATTGTTATATTAAAACTAACTGAGCTTAGAAGTGTACAAGTGGGAGGTTGGGACAACTTTCAAGAGTTCAGCTGAATTTTCATTTAAAGGGGCCCTGCAATCATATTTAAGCGTCTACCTTTTCTGCGGTTTCCACGTCTCTTGGGGTCCGGGCAAGCCAGCGGGCATGGAGAGAGTAACTAAATATCAGTTCATCATATTTTAACCGGACTACGCGGAAACCTTCACCACCGACTGGGGCGACCCGCGGTACCGAAGGTGCGCGATATGTGACGTCTTTGGTTCTTGGCTTACTACTGGTCAGAGCCGCTAAAACCTTATTTTTCTTCGAAATACAAAGTAAAAGTGGCGCGAACCATTTCAACTATTTATAAAAGTAGTTTTTCTCCACTAATTTAGATCAGAACAGAAAAAAATGCAGTTTATAAAGTACGGAAACAAGAAATGACCCGTCGACATACCCACCACCAAGCGGTGGAAAAGGCGGCACGTACAAAAAAGGAGTGGTGGAATCAGGCGCCGACACGGGAGGTCCCGGATGAACGAGGCAGCGCTGCCCTCATTTACGGACTGGAGGATCCGACCGGCTCCGAGCGTTCCGAACGCCTTCAGCGAGCAGCTTTGACTAGCGTTTTGGCCGTTTCGCGGTACGGCAGCGCGAAGTGGCTCCGATTTTGAACTTATCTTTACCCCGTGTTTGCTGTCGTTTGTGGCCACTGGAGTGTCATGCCGAATTAGTCTTTAATCGCACAGCAAATGCTATGAGAGTCGCTCTGGCTACCCGCTGTGTACAGCCTATCCAGAACGTGCTTTAGTGGCGCCCTCTCGCGCCGTCGACACGGAGTCCGGCAGCCATGAGCGCTCCCTGAGCTCACTACCCCTCCTCCAGTTCACGGCTACTCAAGCAACCCAGGACGTCATGAAGGAGGTCACTTTTGCGTGTTTTTGTAAAGTCGATTTGCCTATAACTTTAAAAAAAGCGAAATTTGAGAAAAGAAAGGTTTCATTATGTTACTACGTTCACTGCGCTCAGGTTCGGTGCAAATTAAAGACCAATAAAAAAAAAGTGCTTGCAGGGACCCTCTAAGCATTGTACTATTGTAGTAAAAGGCTTGGAGAAACTATTCGATAATTTGATCAGAAAATATTTGGCCGAAACCACTATTCGCTTCAAACTTTAAGTAAGAAATCTGCCTTGTATGAGTATCGATTCCTGTAGTAAATTGCTACTTTGTCTCAAGTCATATTGCCACCTGCGAATAGCCAAGTCAGCAGCGTGCTCAACTCCCACGCTTCCAGCTGGGGTATATCTTTATTTTGTTTGCATGCTTAGAATGTTTCAGATGACTCGAGAATCTTGTTTGTTCGAGCTCGGAACCATCTAGATACTCACACGCTCACAAAAGGAGCTTCGCATGGCTGCTCGAGTCAGTCGTCCTTCCGTCACCGCCAAAGTATGTGCGGTATTTGTTACTTTATGTTTCTCGGCACAAGTTCGGTGAATTAAAAATTTATTTTAGGTTTCATTAATCAAGTTTGTTTTTGTTCATGCCATATTGGTGGATGTGCTCACGAAGCGTACCACCTGTGAACACAATAACTCTGAAGACGTCGATCGTGAAGGCGACGTCCTTAAAATCATCCGAGGACGACTCCAACTGTGACATCAGCGACGACCTCAACTATGGCCTCGGAAATGGCCCGGACAATGACCTTGACAAAGCCCCTGGCTACTACACCTCAACGAAAACATAATGACGACCTCTACGCCCATGATGAAACGGACAACGACACCGAAGACCAACCCCGGCTACAATGTTAACAACCAACCTGATTATGGCCTTGACGCTAAACAGTGTCTTCAACCTGGGTGACGAGACTGATGACGACATTGATCACCCAGAAGACAACTAGAACAATGACATGGAAGAAGACCACGACTACGGCTTTGACAGTGACCCAAGGACAATCCGGTCGATGACTTCAAAGACAACTATGACTACAAACGTGACGACGGCATTGATGATGAACCCGACGACAATACCTACGACAAGTGTGGTATTGACCACGAAGACCAACAGGACGACGACGCTTAGTTCATCTCTCAACGAACGGGGGAAGTCTGGCAGCTCAATCGCGTTTTGATGCAAGCCACATCTTCCTGACGATGGCTGGTAAAATCTTTGTAGCGACGACGCAAAGTTTCAGCCTGGCTACCAAGTGTGAATCTGAACACCGATTCATCGTTGCAAGAAGGAACTGTTAAAGTAGTGCTTCGGCCTCAAAGATATTCGCTAAATGATACCTAAGTTGTAAGTCGTTGGCCATGGCACATCAACATTGTCACGCCGCCCTGTGCGACCCGAAGGTTATTCACGTCGTCCGACTCAACTGAACTAGGTATGCTCGATAGGACTGCAAAATTCTGCAATTTACTTTACTCTGTAGTTTGACCAAGGGTTTGACCTTGTCTTGTTTAAGCTGTTAATTTCATTTTGTGTCGCATAGAGACGATGCGTCTTTCAAAAGAGGGGAGTAATGCCGCATGCAAATAGCTGAGTCAGCAGCCTGATCGACTCTCACGCCGCTTGCTATGGTTTGATCCCCGTCAGCGCTTGTCCTTTTTATCTTTCTTTTGTTTGCGTGACTGGAATGTTTGAGATGACTCGAGATTTTTTTTATTCGAGCTCGGAAACTTTTAGATACCCGCGCGCTTACAAAAAACGCTTCGCATAACTGTTTGAGGCAGTTGTCCTTCCGTCACCGTCAAAGGACTTTGTTGCTTTATGTTTCTCGGCACTCGGAACAAGTTCGCCTCATTACACACTGATTTTAAGTTTTATTAATAAGTATATGTTTTATTAATGACAACATTTAGATGGGTTTTGATAACTCAGTCTTCTGATTTTTCAAACAAATGTGTGTGGCTTCCTGGAGTTTGAAATAATGAGAGTCGTCTGTAAAACACAATTTTTACTACCCCGAGTAGCAATTCATTTTAGTTTGCATTTTTTAGAATCTTTTATTCAGACCGGGCACTTCTCTTTCAATATGATTGTCAGATTTAAGTTGCACTGGTTTTGAGTGCTCATCAAATTTGGACTATTTTGTAGAGCCTAAATGTAGAAAGCGTTCAAAACAAAAACAACCTAGAGCATTAGATACACAGAGAACACATTATTAGCAAATGCTACTTTTATTGAACACGTCTGAAGATTTTGTTGCATACATACAGCACTGTGAAGATGTACACCATTCTTATATAAAAATAAGCTTCCCACCAGTGAAATTTCTCAAGTTGGACAGCCTTGTTGTAAGTCAGGCACCTTAAAGAGAGCCCTGCCGAAGTTTTCAAAGAAACTTTTATAAAGTTGTTTCATTCGTACAATAACGACTTCAAGGTTTACGTATAGAAACTTCTCAAAACGCAAACCTTAAGTGAAAAAATTGCATTTCAACGTTGACGCCCTTGAAACCCCGCTATCGGTAGTTGCTTTGCCGGCAACTATCAGAAGAACTATACGAAGACCGCTGAGACCACATAACGTAAGAAATGGTGTCTGAGATACGCCATGGACGGCATTGCTGGTATACTTTGTCTCATCCTACGATGGACTAAGGACCAAAGCCATGGGCTGCCAGGTCCAATCACGTTCCACGCTACACTATGACATGCCTAGCATTGATTAGGGGTGGACGAATAATGCTCCGAACCCCAAAACGCTGCATCATTTATATAGCTTCGACACTGCAAACAGCCTCTCTTTTGCAATGCAAAATTGTTGACTCACTCAGTGATATTTCGATTCGAACCACTGTCCGGCCATCCCCATCAGTGATCCGAGACGCGGGCACTGATACGCGCATCAAAACGCAATACGCGATTTCTAAGTGGCTCGTGATTGGATCTGGCGGTCCGTAGCTTTTGCCTTTAGTCCATCGTAGGGTGAGACGAAGTATAGTTGAACTTGCTTGTGCTCACTCTTTTATCTAGTCTGTTAATTGACAGCTATTTACAGTGCATGATAGGAACAATTTGTGCTGTAGAGATAAAAATATGTACGGTCGCCCAATTTTTTATTATCACGCGAGCGTCGACCGCCGCGACGGCCAGCGCTGTGCCGCGGAGAAATGCGGCGTCACGGGAGAGATTAGGTGAGTGCGCACAAAGCTCTCTCCGGTGCGAGCGTCGTCTGTTAGGCTACTCTGTTGACCGCACACAGCCCCTGTTCCTTATCTGCTGGCATAGCTGACCGCCTTTAAGCAGAGATCTGAACAGCGCTTGCTTGCGTGTACCGTGATACTGCTCAGGCGTGAAACAAACCGCGCGTCATCTCGTTTATTTTAGATTTTTGTTATTCTTTCTATTTGTCTTTGTTTACTTTGTGAGCACAAAAATAGAAAAATACGATGAAGCGACAAGCTGAATGCAACGATGCATTAAACTATATACCACAGCCGATGCCATGAGGCATCAAAACCAATCCAGCGCTGTCACCCTGCCACGTGACATCGTGCTTCCAAGTGCAGTTGTGCCCAACAGGAAGGCCACGTGACACACTTTTAGCGATGAACTGGCCAAGATGGCTCGTAGCGTCGGCTTCGGTACAACACGAAGTGAAACGGAGTATAAACAATCGGCGCAACGAGCTCCATTGCTACGGAGCAGAGGCTGTGTGCTTTCAGCGGAATAGCCTAGCAGACGACACTCCCCGAAAAGGGCTTTGTGCGCACGCGCTTAATCTATCCCGTGACGCCGCATTTCTCCGCGGCACGGCACTGCCCGTCCCGGCGGTCGACGCTCGCGTGATATTATAAATATATTTTATTTTTTATTAATATAAAAAATTGGGCGACTGTACATGTTGCCTCCCCCTCTTTTGCATCTGGCAGGCGAGACCATTCAAACATGTTTGAGAGTAGCTGTGTAGAACCAACATGTTTAAACATCCTGTTGACACAATTATTCATACTAAAAGGTATGTTTAACCGAAATTCGAAACTCGCAAAACAAGACTGGAGCGATAGGTGGGATGCTGCAACACCCCCCAAAACATTACTCGTAGAGCATTATTTATAACGGGTGGCCTATTTTGGGAAAGTGTGCGATTGAACAAGGCCGACGAGACATGTGACGTCTCGATTCGCATTCTCTCTCCTCTTGGCTTCATCCCCTCAAGCAGGTGAACCGAAGCAGCAATTAAAGAAGCGAGGCCGCTTTGCCTCATTCTAAATTGTTCCATGAGAAGTATGACGTCACATTTCTTGTTTGATTGCGCCCTTCTTTCCCATGAATACGGCCATCCGTTTGAGATATTGATGTATGAGTGATGTTTCAGAGTTTGTAGAGCTCCATTTAAAGCTTCTGCGGCCTTATTTTATGAAATCCGTATTTTGGTACAGCATCCCTTTCAACAAGATTTTCAGATTTTACTTTATAATGAACATAAAATTGGACAATTTGCTAACTTACAACGGTGTCCTCCCGACGATGCCGTGCAACGGTCTGTCACTCGCGCCAACCGAGAGGATTGTTGCAAGTCCATCCACCCTCAACTTTTAGTCTCCTTTGAGCCTGGAGAACTGCTGTATGAGGACCATCCAGCCACTTAACACACAAAGAGAAACACGGGATATAACACTCGGCGACGAGCGAAGGCTCGGGGCGGAAAGCCCTCCATGCCAAATGAGTACTGACGAGTTACGACAACGGCATAGTACACAGGTTGTGCTCCTTCGATGCCTTCACCGCTGCGGTGAGTGGTCGTAGCTAGTCGTAGCAGATTGTGTCGCCTCTGTTGCTCGTACCAAACCACCAGAGCCGCGTAGTATTCTTGTTGCCGAAGTTTATAAGCCTACGTTCCCGGTCTACACACACTACACAAAGCAAGCCGCCAGCAAAGCTAGCTAACCCCGTGTCTGCTTCGGCAACAAGCCGCCAGGGCGGTGACACCGCCGCTGAAACTTCGGCCTCGGCTCTTCGAAGAGCCAGAGCCCCTCAGTGCGCATGCGCGACACTTGCTAGGCTGCTCTGCTTGTACCAAGTGACAGGTGCCTAAATGTTCGCTTTCATAATACTTCTGACTGTACATGCCCCGTATTGTACATGCTCATACAGTGCACACAGCAATAGTTCATTTTGAAAGTGCTCCACGATTGGCCTACAATGCAGCGAACACATAGCAAATGGCCACTATAGGTGACGACACTTGGAATACCTGCCATCCGTCGTCGTGGCGCAAAGTCGCTTTCTCAGTCGTCCTCACGAGAGGCAAGGAAAGACAGGCACTGCATAAAAAGCAATACACATTATAACACGGGCATTGGCTAACTAGTTCCAAAGATGGTACAGTCATGTCTCCTTAATCTGGACACCTCCCTTCTATAGAAATGAAAAATAAATTTAAAACATACCGTTAGGGTAACAAGCATAGCCAAACAAACACAGTTGATTCAGCTAAAAAATAATGAGATGCGAGTTTGCTCCAACGCTTTAGAGCCGTTTAACATGTAGCACTTACATGTTACCCAGGCTGTAAAGTAATGATCGGTTAAATAGCAAAAGATGTTTAACTGTATGCACAAGCCGGACGTAATTGACACTTAGCTTCTTGCAGTTAGGATCCTATATTCTTATGATTGCAGAAGGGAATGACATATGATGCTGATGGCTGGATTAATGTCGTGCTTCGTGGTAGAAAAAGCACAAAATAAACACAAAATAGAGGAACCGAAACAGACAGGAAAGCACCACAAATTATTAAACATCGAACATTAAATTTTCTTGAATTACACCTCACCCATGCTTGCTACCTGATGAAGCCCAAAGCTTAGTTCAATGCCAATCATTATTAAATGTATTTAGATGGGCACTTCCTGCCCGATCATGGCCTTGTAGTGGCCCCAAACCAGGTACAGAAGCGGCCCGTGCTGGGCGAAGCGGATTTCACTTCCCTCCCGCATCGGAGAGTTTCCCTTCTCCTGCAGCTCTGGAAGAGAAAGGACGACGGGGAAAGGGGGTGAACTCGGGTGAGCGGAGAACTGCTAAAAATAAAGTTAGTCAAGTTTGGTACGCACGCACGTCTGGTCTCCCTTCTCTCGACCTCGCGTGCAACCCAACATTGGTGACCTGGATGTGATCAACAGCGCCATGACATAAGAACAGAATCAAAAACGGCCCTTTCTGTCTCCGCCATCAGCATCAAGCTGCCGCCATTCTGGACCGCCGATTTCGGAATGTGGTTTGTACAAGTAGAATCGCAGTTCGCCGCAAGACGGATCACGTCAGATCTCACAAGGTACCACGACGTGGTGAGCAGCCTGCGACCCGCAACAGCTTGTGAGATTCGGGATTTGCAGCTCGCTCCGCCCTCCGAAGAGGCTTACGAAACGCCGAAAGAGACGCTTATTCGATTCGTTACTTCTTCAGGGCCCCCGCGTCTGCAGCAACTTCTCCATAAAGCGGAACTTTGGACTGGACGCCGAGCCAGCTGCTGCGTCACATGCAACAACTGCTCGGCACGACGACGGCGGGTCTCGACAGCAGCCTGCTGCGAGAACTCTTCTTCCAGCGGCTCCCCACAAGCGTGCGCATGGTGCTCACCTCCGTCGGAGAAACAAACCTCTGCAAGTTGGCCGAGCTCACCGATAGACTAATGGCGTCCGTTTCCTCATCGACACAGGCACAAAAATTATGTACGAACCCTTCCGCCGTCTCAGCCGTGCAAGCCGAACCGGCTAATCCTGATCAACTGCAAGAGATCCGAGAGGAAATCTCGCATCTCACCGACACGGTACCGGCCCTGCGGGCGTCTGATTACCCCCCCCCCCCCCCCCCGTCATCTCAGGGTAACACAACAAAGGTTCTGCTGGTACCACCGGAATTATGGCAACGCCGCACGCAACTGTGTCCCGCCCTGCGAGCGCTCGTCGGGAAATGGCCGGGGACGGCACTGAGGGTAAACAGTGCCTCCGCCCTGTCGGGAAGTCGCCCATCGGTCTTCTTTCTCACCGACCGCGGCAAAGGCGTCCGTTTCCTCATCGACACAGGCGCAGAAGTGAGCGTGATACCGGCGTCTGCTGTCGATAGAAAGCATCCAGGCTGATCCCCCCTGTAAGCTGTGACCAACACAACAATCGCCAGAAATGGGAATCGCTCATGATCCGTTGACATAGACCTCAACAGGACGTTTCGCTGGGTCTTCATCGTGGCGGAAGTTTACAATCCTGGGAGCAGACTTTCTCCGTCACTTCGTCCTTTTGGTGGGCATGCGGAACAGAAGACTCGAGGATCCAGTCTAAGAAGTGGCCGTACAAGGCAAGCTTTCCATACACCCTCCCCTCAGCCCTACGCTGCTCGGACTTTCGTGCTCTGCACACTTCGCAGCCATTTTGCACGAGTTTCCGGAACTGATGTCAGGGTTTGTACAGAATTTTTGATGCAAAATTCAAGGACTTCTCAAGGATTTCAAGGGCATCGGAAGACAACATTCAAGGAAGGTTCGAAAAAATTTATTCAATGACAAGAGTTAAGAAAAAAGCTTCTTTTTGAAAAACAAAAAAAAAAAATCTCGTTCTACAGCAGCTATAGCTGCTTCCTTTCCTTTTGCAATTCGGCGAAAACTATGGGCCTTGACGAAAAGTGTCAAGTCCTTCTTTTCCCTCAGCATCCTCTGAGAAGCGATGCGCCGACTCGAGCATGCACTTCAGAGTTTTCTGGAGTTTCAAATTATGACGCACCGTGCATTCACGAGGGCGCCCATCAAACCACTCTGCCGCGAGGCAGCTATGTAGCTGCCTCGCCTCAGACAGGATTACATGGTCGTGTCACCGCGGGCTCAATCCGGATCACGAATTTGGCTCCCGACGTGCCGCTTTCTCTCCTAGCCACCGGATGGCGCTGCAGGCGCCCCGTGGAAGGCGAGGAGAAACCTCCTCGCCCATCGATCGAGATATACTCGGTGGGCCGGGGGCGAAAGGCCTCATAAAACTTCGGACGCTACGGAGCCCAGGCAAGTGTAGGGCGACCGGATCTAGGGCAATCGCGGGACACGAGGCCTGTTGGCCCTCTTTGTGTTTAGGTTTTGGCTTAACGTGGGTTTTGTGAATATTTGTGTAATGTCGCGTGTATTGGTAGTTTACATTGAGTATTTTTTTAACGTTGTGTTTTATGTATCAATAAACGGGGAGCGGAATCCCGCTCCCGTGAAGGAACCAGGCTGGACTCGGGTTGTTGACGGACCACGTGGGAAACGGCGAATAGGCGGCGGTACGCGAATTCCTACAAACTCCATTTCAACTGCTTTCCTCTTCAAACTTTTCTACTCATTGCCGTTTTTTTTTTTTATTTCGCTCTTCAAAGTATGAACCACACTTCTGCCTTGCTAGGCGTACAGAGGACTTTGACTCCTTGCACAGTGGAATATTCAGCAGGCCACCGTTGTTCTTGATAGTGACGCCGATGATCCGCTGATAAACCTGTGAAATCTCTGCGAAGTTTTCAACAGCAATCTGCTCGTTAACACTAAAACCCATTTCAGCGGAAGCTTGGCCATGACTGAACAGAAGGAGCAGCTTTAGTGCTTCCCGCAGTGTGGAAAACGAAGTGTCGTTCTATGTCAGGCGTTAAAAAAACATATCAATACGCTCTTGGCTTCTTTCGTAGACTTGCTGTTCATGTCGGAACTCGTGACAAAAATTGAAATACTGCCCTCAAACCAGGTCTCTCTTGAACTCGGATAGAAGGTTTGCATCGATAAGCCAATTCAAAACAACATTGAGCTTCCCGAGGTTTTTTTTTTTTGTTGTTTTGTTTTCGACATTTCCCTGGGATCAATGAAGGACGGCCCTCGGACAATTGGGTACTTGAGAGTACTTTTTTCAACAGGCTTCAATGTCATTTCAACCAGAAACTCGCAACACTCAAATCTTAACTCCAGGATGCTTTTAGGGCTCGCCTTGCTGTTTTTTAGTATTTTCTCTGCTGCGCGACCAACGTTCAGTTTCTCCAGTTGTGTGTAGCTGCCAGAATACTTGGGATCAATTTGTAGCAGCTTGGTGATGATTGTCGCTTGGGCGATCAAAGACCATTTGACAAGCCTTGTCACGAGGTTCCTTAGCACGCTCTTTAGTTTTTTTTTTTCCAGGAGAAATGTCATGGGCGCATAACGCTGAAAAAGAGTGAGGAACGGCTGCACAATCATCGAAAAATTCAAGCAGAAGTGGAGTTTCGCGAGTCCGAGCTCGTCCTTCATGAAGGAGCCGATAGTTTCAAATGACCTGCTGTTAGGCAGGGGCAGCTTCCGGTTTCTGGTAGCTTCCATGTATTTTTTCAGGTGCTCCCGCAATGACAGGGTCCTTTCAAGGACAGGTACGTTCTCCACCCAACGGTGGGGAACAAACAGAAGGGGAAACACTGAGTGTTCTGTCTCCGCAACGAATTCTCGGTGGGCTGGTGCATCCTGGAACAGCTAGTATAAGCTCGATAAAAAGCTGTCAACATGCCAGTTAGTAGCTTGCGGCCCTGTTTTTGCGCGTTGTGAACAGTGTGCAGCCCACATGATCCGACATCCAAACACGGTACTTGAAAGTTGCTCTTCAAGTGCTGCTGGAAGTCATGAAAAAGTTTCTAATTCACATTTGGGCCCTCCATTGAAAGTTGCATGACCTTGTACAATAAAAGAAACGTGAGGTTCTCTGTCAACTTCTCAAAAAGGTCAGTTGCTGTGCTATGACCCAGAAATTAGGACTTAAGTATTTGGTTGAAACTTCGTCGTTGTTCCAAAGCCACACTTGAAGGTCCAGCTGCTTTTTCTGAATGTACTAGTTCATTGTTTCGTTGAAGAGCACCACAAAGTGTTTGGATTGTTGATCCAGGTCGTGCATTTTTGAAGCAAAAAACGGCGGCAGTCCATGGCATGCTATGTAAGAACACTTTTTTCGCCGCAGCTGACGCTTCTTGCGATTCCGCTATCGGGAAACTTTCCTTGAAAAACGATGGCAACTTGCCGACAGGAGTTGTAGGACTAGTGAGTCGACAAAACCTTCAGCTCCCATAGAATCTCCGCTTCAACAACCATTTCGTACTTCTGACAATCGGTGTCAAGGGTCGCGGCCCGTGAGCTGCGTGCATCTGCACGCTCGTGCCTGGGCGTATCCGGCGCCAAGTCCGATGCTGGTAGATAAGAGGTGAGGGACGAGCTGTAAGGAGCTTACTTGGTTCCAGATCGATACTTTGCGCTTTTCAAAAGACTCTTAAAGAGCTTTCACCCAATGTGGCGACATCAATCGACTTCCGAAAAATCGCGCACTTCACTCGGGAGGAGTCATTCGTATCTGGTTTCACCCACTGTCGACAGTTTTTGTGCTCCAGCCAAGAAGGCTGGAACTTACACTTTCTAGCCGGCATTTCGTCTTTCAATCTCGACAGAAAGTGTCTCACGCTGACCAACACGATCCTCAACCAAAGCAAAACTGGCGACGACACGGGACGCCTTCGATTGGATTGGCTTTATCCTTTAGAACAAACTACATGCCATGTTGCCAGACGACGCGGCGCAATTCGCGCATTTGTCGGGAGATTTTCAAGAAATACAAGGATCGTTTCAACTTTCAAGGATATTTAAGGGCACTTACGAGGCTTTTAACAAAATCCCGGGTATTCAAGGAGCTGTACGAACCCTGTGACGTGCCAGCCGCAAGCAGACTCAGTGCGAAAACACGACGTTTGCCACCACATCGTTACCACAGGCCCACCCGTCCACGCACGGCCCCGCCGTTTATCGCCATAGGAGCTGCGAGTGGCTCGTCAGGAGTTCTACCACATGCTCGAGCTCGGTATTATTCGCCCGTCATATAGTCCCTGGGCTTCTCCACTCCACATGGTGCCGAAGTCCACGCCGGGGGACTCGCGCCCGTACGGAGATTACCGAGCACTTAACCGAGCGACGGCCGCACCGCTACCCCGTGCCGCACATCCACGACATTACCACGAACCTGCAAGGCGCTACAATATTATCGAAAGTGGATTTGGTCCAGGCATATCACCAAATCCCAGTAGTCCCGGAGGATGTTCCCAAGACGGCCATATCGGCACCGTTCGGCCTCTTTGAGTTCCTTCGTATGCCGTTCGGCCTCCGCAATTCAGGTCAGATGTTCCAGCGCTTCATCAACGGCGTCCTTCAAGGGCTCGAGTTCTGCCACGCCTACCTCCACGACCTGCTCATCGCATGTCGCTCGCCATTTTCCAGCGCCTGACAGAGCATGTGATTATAGGGAACACAGCGAAGTGCAAGCTCGGCTCGTGCGAGCTGTCGTTTCTCGGCTATCTCATCTTGAGCTGAGGGATTCGACCACTGCCGGAGAAGCTACAAGCCGTCAGAGACTTTCCCCAGCCAAACACAAGGTGTCAGCTTTGCGAGTTTCTTTGGCTGGTGAACTTTTATCGGTGCTTCGTTCCCCAATGCGGGGCCATCCTGCATCCCCTCTACACCGACGACACGGCAACAGCTTTTCAACAGATCAAGGACAGTCTCGTTGATGCCACACTCCTCGCATACCCCCAGCCGGGCTTCCCGCAGCGCGTCATGGTTGACACCTCCCACACAGCTGTGGGTGCCGCACCGCTGCAGCTGAACAACGGAATGTGGCGACCAACTGCTTTCTTTCCCAGAAAATTGACGCCCACTGAGCGTCGTTACAACACGTTCGGGCGCGAACTGCTGGCCGTCTACACACAAATCAAGCACTTCCGTTATTTCCTGGAAGGAGTGGAATTTTTCGGTATGTCGGACCATAAACCTCTCACCTACGCACTGCGATTCCTGACCTCAGACGGCAGCGCTCAGACGGCGCGCGAGCTGCGCCAGATGTCC
This sequence comes from Ixodes persulcatus, assembly GCA_013358835.2. NCBI lineage: Eukaryota > Metazoa > Arthropoda > Arachnida > Ixodida > Ixodidae > Ixodes > Ixodes persulcatus. The sequence goes on from JABSTQ010007351.1 coordinate 41,328, forward strand.
TACATTTCCGAATACACTAGGGACATTCTCCACATCAAGGGAGTCGAGAACGCGGTAGCGGACGCAGTTTCACGCAGCCCACTCAGCGCTCTTGGCTTCGCCCCGCTGCCGCGAATCGATCTCAGAGGGCTGGCAGCGGCTCAGCGCGGTGACGCCGAACTGAGTCACCTGCAAACAACACCGACAGTGCTGAAACTGGAGTGGCTGCCCCTGGCAGGAGCGTAAGATACAGTGTGCTGCAACGTATCTACAGGCAGCGCTCGCCCATTCGTGCCCTCCCGTCTTCGTCGTGAGGTGTTCACGTCAATGCACACGCTGTCGCACCCAGGAATCTGTGCGACCCAGAAGCAGGTTACTGCCCGCTTCAGTTGCCCTGGCATCAACCGCGACGTCCGGCAGTGGACACGCGAGTGTGTGTCGTGTCAGTGAGCCAAGGTCCAGCGTCATATTGTGAAACCCTCGGCATCCTGGCCGACCCCGAACGCCGCTTCGACCACAATCACGTCGACATTGTCGGACCTTTGCCACCTTGTGAAAGCCACTCATATCTTCTGACCATGGTCGACCTCTTCACGTGTTGGGAGGAAGCCGTCCCTATTCCAGAGACGACCACGGTAACAGTCGCCCGCAACATCCTGCGGCATTGGCTCTTTCGGTTCGGGGTGCCTTCTACCATTACAACGGACTGAGGCATTAAATTTGAGTCGGCGCTGTTCGCGAGTTTTGCGCATCTGGTTGGTACCACCCATATCAGGACGACAGCCTACCAACCGATGAGCAATGGCATGGAAGAGAGGTTCCATCGCCAGCTCAAGGCGGTCCTGATGGCCAACAAGGGTCGCCCATGTGTCGAGCCGCCACCACTTGTTCTCCTGCGCATCCGGACCGCGCTTAAAACGCACATAGTCTGCAGTGCGGCTGAGCTGGTATACGGTACAACATTCCCCCTATCCGCCCAGTTCTTCGTTTCAAGCCAACCGTAAGCACAAATCGCCACCGGTGACTACGCGTCGCGGCTGCCCGAAATCATGCAGGAGCTCCGTGCTACCCCTCCTCGTCAGACGGCGGCACGACCCATACATGTGAGCACGGTCCTTGTGTCTTGCACGCATATGTTTGTACGACATGACGCTGTGCAGCGTCCTCTTCATCCCCCTTACTATGGGCCTTTTATGGTGCTGCGCCGCGGAAACAAGATGATGACCATCGACAAGCGTGGCCGCCGAGATGTTGTGTCGATCGACCGCGTGAAACCGGCCCATATCGAAAACTCGGCGACCACCGCACCCACACCCGCCATGGCCGCACCTCCCGCAAGCTATGCCGAACTTTCAACACACAGTTTTCCCCCCCCCTCCCCCCCCCCCCCCCAACACACGCAGCGGATGGCGCACCAGTGCCACTGTCCGCCTGGAATTTTAATTTTTGACTTATGGACTGCAACACGTTTGCGCGCTCCCTAGGGGGGGGGGGGGGAGTGATGTCGTGGCCCAACCCACGTCTGAACGAGGCCAGAGCGGGACGAACCGGATTTCCCTTCTCTCCGGCATTGGAGATTTTCCCTTCCCCTGCAGCTCGGCAAGAGAAAGGACGACGGAGAAAGGGGGTGAGCTTGGGAGAGCGGAGAACTGCTAAAAATAACGTTAGTTGAGTTTGGTACACACGCCCGTCTGGTCTCCCATCTCTCGACCTCGCGTGCAACCCAACAGCCTTTACTGCAAAGCACTGTTCACACGTTTGTGAGTCCTGCGGTGCCTTGTGGAATGGTGGGCGATACTGCCGTTACGCAAGGCACTCCAAGACAAATGAGGCTCAACTTTCGAATGTCGACGTGCTTACGGAATGCTGCAACAAATTTGTCATACGCCGAGGGGGAAAAAAAGGAAGTTGCGTGCCTGCGTGTGCTCATTGCCAGCGTTTTCTGCTCTGCTATGTACCCTGCTTGCGTGCTGTGATTTGCAAGCCAGCGCAAGAAATCCGTTTCCACGATTTGTTTGTGTGTTCAGCTGTGCGAGTTTGCGACTCCAACAACCATGAAGTATAGACCGCCGTTCATTTCATCAAGCTAAGGCTTCGCTCAGCCGAACCGGGGACGATGACTGCTGTTGTTCACATAATTTTCGACAGCTCTGTGGAGTGGCTGTGTGCTTAAAATCGCCATCCTAAGTGCAAAAAGAAGTTACTGCAGACTATGCTGTTAACGGATGCTGTTTAGAAATTTCGACTGGCAGGCTCTGGCTACGACCACGTTAATATTCATTCAACATTGTTTGCATTTCTACTTACTTTGTGATCGCTTCATTTGCCGAACACGTTAGTGGGCGGTCAGGCTTACCAATGAAACTAATCTGTTAATGTCTCCGGCGAAGAATTCCCTTAGGGCTACATGCAATGCACAATACAGTTTGTAGCCCGTTTTGACTGAAAGCTTCACACTGGGGAAACGTTGTTGTTGTCACAAATGCAGTGAAGGAATGCGATTAGATTGATGAACAACAGGGGGATTCTCCAAGTTCACTGACTGACTGACTGCATGAGCGTATGTTTATATTGCCACTGTGTTTCCTCCAGGCAGGTGACGAAGGAAACGATATGGAGACAACTAGAGCTTGCCTAGTTTATCTACAACGTCGAAATTCGAGACACACGGCAGAGAAGTGTCGATAGTGCCGGTGAGAGCGGCGGGACAACGACCAGCGCAAGATTGCGGCTTCGTCACTTTTATTCGTCTGTGTTTTTTGTGCCCGCTCTCTGCAGCTTCCACCGGGACGACAGTCGCACCTATTTGTGCTAGCTCTGCGCGCCACAGTTCGTAGGGTTCTCAGCGCCCAAGCGAAAGCTCGCGCAAAAGAACCGGCGAGCGGTCGAGTCGTTTCCAACCGACGGGATGGCTAAACGACGGGATGGCTAAACGACGGTTGTGTCAATCGGGCCTAACGCTATTGCGTGATAGACGATAAAGACCTCAGCCGACTTGCTCAACACAAATCTAACGTTCTTGAACGGCACGTAACAAATATTTGAAACGTACTACATTCTATACAAACTTGATAAAAAATCAAACTCTCACCTTCGACTCCTAGGATCGTCGTACCGCTTTCAAGCAAAAGCAACATAGCGCTCGCCGTTTTGGGGTGTTGGGCTGGGGTGTCTTCAGTGTTATTTACACGCCTAGGGTTGTAAACCGAAACCGAAACACCACTTTTTACTACCTCAAGTAATTTTATGACGATTTATCACTCGCAGAGCGTGTAAAAATATGCTAATGAGTGAAAATGTGGTGTAAACAGGGTGTAGTATTACATTTTCGCTAACAGTGTACCGGCGGGTCGCGTGATTTTGAGATAAAACAAAAGTGCATGCCAGTCCTACTCTGCCTCCAAACATTTGACTTTCCCTGCTCTTATGCGGCGCGGAGCATAACTCGTAATATGGCGCTTGGCACCGCCTCGGATATAGTACTTGCGGCTGACGAGCGCCTGCTACGCATTCTGAAACTGAAGATACCACCTACGGCATTGCACCGCATTTTGCCGTGTCAGCGAAACTTGCTTTATTACCATTTGAGCTTATCACTCAGTTGAGCTGCCGTGGCTTTTTACTTGATATGGTCCATGTCAGTATGCGCGCCCTAATAATCCAGATATAGAAAAAAAACATGAAATCACTGCATATTGTAAACCAGACTCACCATTGGCCAGCGATATGCAGTATACGTATTGTAACATGTTCCTCGATCGGAATCACGTCTTTAATAAAGATGCCTCCTTCTGTAACCATGAAGGGACGGCGTTTAATCGCACGCCTTTTAATGAGGGAGTTCCACAAAGGGGGATTGCCCGACGCACTGGTCGTCCGAAATGGACTGTGACCCGAGTGATTAAGACCTTCCGTGACAATGGCGGGCGACTTGTGGACGCTCCTCGCTCCGGTCGGCCCAGGGCAACAGAGGAGGACCGGCTGCTTGTTGTCGCAGCTCTTACGGACCCATTTATGACAGCAAAAGAAATCCGGCAAAAACTCTTCCTGAGCCTCTTCAGTAAGACTCTTCGAAGGCAACTGGTGGAAGCGGGGATGAAGAACTGCACGGCTGCTCAAAAAGCCTTACTTAACGGATGCACAGCGCCGGGCGAGACTCACTTTTGCAAGGGCCCTGATAATTTGGGTGGTAACGGAGTGGTTCCATGCGATACTCATTGACAAATTCACTTTTCAACAAGGTGGGACCAAAATCGGCGCGTTTGGCGGCCAATGGATTGCAGGCAAGTATAATGTGGATCGAAAGTCGGAGAGAAAATGTTTTCTTTAAAAGCGACAAATGAGAAACATTAGTGTACAATATCTGTATTAACTAAAACGAAATACTCAATGTGCATACTCCACCTGTAAATCTTCTAATAAATATAAAACTAAGGAAAAGTATGCGCTCAAAAACGACAGCGGCATGATTTGTTTGGCATGTACATAGTTTCGGAACGTGTAGTGTCGCTGGCGTCGGTTGGGGTGGCTTCTTTAGTTTTAGCAACTGTTCTGACATTCTAATAAAGTGGGTAAATTCGCTTTGTTATGACTCGTTACGGTACTGTTTTTCTGATCTGGTTAAATTTGGCCAGGACCTAATTTTCGCAACTACGAAAAAAAAAGTTAACAATTAATCGCCCATTTACCCAGGAGAACGCTCTTTGTGAATGAAAGACATCGTAAGTTGTTTGCACGCGTCTTACGGTAGTGCAGTATCATTTTTATTGAATCCGAAATAATGACTTCATTAAGACTAACTAACTATTTAAATAGTGTATTGATAACCGGAATGTAAATTGCAAAGCTGTCGAGCGCTTTGAGGAACAGCCCTAATAAACAAAATGTAAGGACGCAAACGAGCTGGTGTACAGTGCAGATGGTTGAGAAAACCCCGAGACTGCGGGTGAACGACACGACACTAAAAAGTCTCTAAGCCCTAATAGCCCTAATAGGTGTCTGCATGCAGCATGATACGATTTTCCTGTTTTTTCCCTCGGCTTTGAAAAGCCCGGTAAATAAAAAATGTACCCGTTGCAACGCACACTCCCTATTACAGACTCTATTTCAAATTCTTTCTTTAAGGCCGAAAAATAGAAGCATTCAAACCGTATCACGTTGCGGATGTTTCTCAAAGCGCCTTTCAATTTTTCACGTTACATTTAGGCTCTAAAGTCAATATTTAAAGAGTTAGCTCATTAGTATAATATATTTATTTATTATTTATTTTAAAAATACTGCCGGCTAACGTTTGAAAGCTAAGGTATGCAGTGGACGACAGAAAAAAAATGTTAGCAAAACAAATAAGTAGTTATAAACATACATTAAAACGCGTAAGCAACTTAGTCCGTACAGTTCGTTCAAACAAAGAAAAGTTTATCAATGGCAGTATACTTCGTTTCAGCTGAGGTCCGAGCTCGGCCTATGTTATGAGCCGAAGGGCCAATCAAATAGCGAAAAAGGCACAACGCATGGCGTGCTCTCTGCAGTTCATAGGACCAGCCGGGATTCGCCGTCTCTTTGTGCGTGCTCCTCCGCCGGCTAGCCCTATCAAGTGAAGAAAGCACGCTATGACGTTGCGCGTTTCGCGCTGCTTCGGCCCCGCTCGGACCTAAGGTAAAACGAAGTACAAAGATTGAAGCGAGAGAGAGAAAGACAATGTCCACACTGCTAGGCAAATCGTTCTACACCCAATAGTAAGCGGAAAAAGTTAAAATATCTTTCCTGCACCGAAACTCACGAATTAGTTTTTAAATCTTCTGTCTAGTATCACGGCTCAAGTCTGCAAGCGGGCGAGACGTAGGGTAAAGAAAGAGGCTTATTCATAGGAAAATATAGCACTACGTGCTATACGTGCTATATTATCAAACAGACACAAAATATCGTTTTCAATTCGTTTAGATGTTTATTACAACTTATTTTGTAGACAAGTACAAACGTGCAAGCGTTCTGTTAAATGTGAAGATGCACTCTTATACTGCCGAAGTAATTTCAGACTATATGGCAGACTTTGTGAAAAATTATTTTCCCGGCTGCCGCGACATTAAACGCTGCATAATTCTCTAGAAATTCTGGAAGAGTACGCGTAAAAGAACGGTCAATCGTTGCCAACAAACAGCTTGCAGTGCACTCACCATAATAATAGCTGACTTGAAAGATGTAATCCAAAATATAACTCGACACGGTCAAAGCAGGACAACCACACAAACACTAAAACAAGAAAGAAGGCTCCTTGAAGTTTCAACACGATGCGGCGCACAAGCTGTCATTTGCGGAACTCAACCAAACCCCAAGAATTCCTGACTTCTTTGAAGAGTCGCTTGTTGCCGATATACGCGTAGGACTTTTCGAACACTGATAGCTTTGGTGCACATCCAATACGTTGTCGGAGACATCCTAATACGGTTACACGAAAGATCGAAGCAGGTGGGACGAGTGAAGTTCAAACTGCAACTGAGAAGTTAGAACAAGCAGACAAAGAAAAAGGCGGCTGCTGGGCGCGCCGTTCCGGATCTCGATGGTTATCAGTGTGTAGCTCGCGCGCTGCTGCAGGTCACGTGACAGAGCTGACCAGAGGGGAGGAAGGGGGCGAGGTCAAGGCGAAGGACACCGGGACGCACCCCACCCTTCAAGAAAAAAAAACAAAAACAAAACTCGTGGTTAGTTTTCTTCTTTTTTTTTTTTTTTTGCAGTTAGTGCTAGGGGAGAGGGTGCACCAACCGCTGTACCGCTGTACACGCGCTTTCCTCGTCTCCTCGAATTGCAACAGAAAGTTTGACTATGCCGCGTTTGCAGCCTCGGAAAGCAGGCGAATTTGTTTAGCACGCTCGAAACCTGGAAATGGCGCGCGCCGGCCTGAAGCTCGGCTTGCGCCCGAGCAAAAAAAAAGCACCCAGCGCGAGATTGTAATTTGACTGCTGCAGCAGCGGGCCTGCTCTCGCAATGCTCGATGTTCGTACAGCCACGTGTTCGCGCGTTACCTTCGCTGAGTCTTGAGTCCTCTGCGAGAGAGATTCGAGCTGAATAAGTAAATTGAAGCAAAAAAGAACGCGAAAGTTTTAAAATTCTGTCAAAAATAGCAGTCGGCAACGTCACATGTTTACGTAAAAAAAAAGTTTATTGTTGCAGTATAAGCGAACATCAGCTCAATCAAAATATAAATATAATTACTTGCATTACGCGGACGATTGTAAATTGATGAACTGTCGCTCCCGGCTTTCCCGAAACAGGCTGCCACTGCTGAAACTGGGGTGCCCTTTCCCCCGACCTGTACTTTCAGTATTAAACGGGCTCCGGAGAGCCGTTTGATTAAACCGGTACAGCTTGCCGGTCAGCGGTCACCCGTTTGTGCAACGTGGCCACCGGTTTGAGCAAACGTGCGACAACTTTGCCAAAACGAGTGACCCGTTTGCCCAGACAACTGACCCGTTTGCCAAATAGGTGACCGTTACGGCTCATACGGGGGACCCCTTTGAGCCATACGGGCGATTCCTTTGACAAACTGGTGGTCGGTATGGCTAAACTGTTAACGATATGAACCCGTTTACTTTCATACAGGCACCAAATGGTTTTTATCAGTAGGGGCCCCAGCGGCCCAATTTAGTGTCAGCGAGCGCACCGCCCAGAGGCCAGTATAGTCCCTAGTTGAGTCAACGAGGTAGAGGGGCTTAGAGTGATAAACCGGAAAGTTCGGAAATGGCACCCCCCCCCCCCCCGTTTGCCGCCATGTTGTACGCAAATGTGACCACTCGTCACTTGACCTTCCATGCACAGTGACGTCACCGGTAACATGACAGCGCCCAGAGCTGGCGGATGCCAGTTTGTTCGGTGCGCGGTAGCCGTGATGTGCAGCTGCTTTCGGACGACTTTGCGCTTCTTTGTGCTCACTCACGCAGGTATAATGTGAATATATGAAAGAATGAGACTTCATACCATTTTTGCGCACGATCGCTCTGGATCATCTGAATATTAACACCTCTGAGACAGCATCAGCCGTATCGCCGTCTCCGTGCTCGGATTCTTGTATGTGTTTGAGGATCGATATAACTGAGTGCTTTTAGCATGAAATTTTCGCATTCACTTAGCTTTGTTTGAACGTTGGAATGACTGAGAATCGACGCGAAATGTTTGCGTCGGACGTAGGGCCTAGGGGGATTTGTTTCAGCCCTAGGTAACGGCATAATCACAACAACTTTTAGCGAGGAAGCTCCTGCGATAAACGTTTTGTGCAAATCAACGATTTTACGTTCGGTCGTAATACATTTTGAAGTGAAAATCTGGCGTTTGCTTAAAGGGATACTGAACCAAAGAATTTAGTGTCCATAATAAGTGGCGCGCGTTCTTTCCACGAGCCAGCAGCCGCCGGTGTGCGCGAGCACACGCAAGAAAAATGACGTCAAAAACCCCCATTCGCGCTTAAGAGGACAGTGAAATGCATGGGCTTCGGGCCAATGGAGAATAAAGACAGGCTTTTCATCTCTAAAAGTGAAAGCTACCTGCTTGTTAGAACAATTAATTGCTTACCTTTTACACCAGACACCAATGTGTAGATGAAAAACTTGTCTTTATTCTCCTTTGGCCCGAAGCCCATACATTTCACTGTCATCTTAACCGCGAATGGAGGTCTCTGACGTCATTTTTGTTGCGTGTGCTCCCGCACACTGGCGGTTGCTGACTCGTGGAAGGAACGTGCGCCACTTATTATGGACACTAAATTCCTTGGTTCAGTATCCGTTTAATTGACGTGCACGCGAAATCTTACAAACCATTCGAACCAATCGTTCGGAAAAAAGGTCATTACCTGTGTTCATAAAGCACTTTATTTGTCCCCTTGGAACTGGGAACTCTGCAAGTCTTGACATTTTTGATTGATCAGAGCACCAAATGTCCGATCCGATGTCCCTTCAAAATTATTTTTAGTAGGTTGCCACACATATCAGCATTTCGCTAATTAAATGTAATGCGACTCGGAAATAGAAGATTAGAGACACATTTTTCTATTTCGTAGGATTTATTGATTTATTGCAGAATAATTTTTTTTCATCAAGATTGTATTGTATCAGCAGGTCAATTATTTACTTTTTTAATTACCTGGACAAGAGGACTCATATTTGCGTTCATCCCTTGCCCGAAGAGCAGTCTTGTTGAAAAATGTTGACTACCTTTTCTTTCAGTATCTTCAATAGACCTTTTTCAAAAGTGTGGGCCGCCTATACTTCATTTAACCATAACGTGGTAACGGGAAACCGCTACAGCCCCATCGAACCAATCAGAGAGACGGAGCTTGTGGGCTTCAAGCTCCGGTTCCATCAGACCCCGCCTCCGGATGAATGATGACACAGCAATACTTCGCTCTAGGCAAAAGAGTTACCACCTTGGGGGTTTCTCGATTGGGTGCGAGGCCGGGGAGTGGTCCGCTGCTACTCCAGCTGCTCTAAGTCCCAGCGGTAGCCGCCCACACCGCGCAGCGGGGCTGTCGCCGCCCAGGGTGGCTCGCCGGTCCGTCCGACCTGGTCCATCCGTCTCGAGTCCTGCCCCTCGGTTCTCTCTCTTAGTTCGTGTCTCCCGGGTTCTTACCCTCACAGTCCAGAGCGTTGCTTTTATATCCCCTGCCAAGGTCGATCACGCCCATCAACTCGACATGCTCACGTGCGCCACCACGTGATCCCGGAGGCCACTCCCGGTGATGCCCCCGGCGCCTTGACCCGGTCGTCTACTCGGGAGGCCACGGCGCCACTCTGGCAGATGGCCCTAGCCTCCGGCCGGGCCCCGGGGGCCTCAGAAAGGGGCGCCATCCCTAGTCGTTGACCCGGGAGGCCACGGAGCCACTCTGGCAGATTGCCTATGCCCCCGTCCGGGCACCGGGGGGCCGAAGAGGGGGGCGCCAGCCCTTGTCGTCGACCCGGGGGGCCGCGGGCGGGGTACCCACGTAATCCCAGAGGCGCCCGGGTTTCCCGGGAGGCAACGGGCTCTCGCCGACAGGGCTCGACCGCACAGGGTCCGGTACGGGGGCCGGGATGTCCCGACAAGGGGCGGCAGGGAGTACGGCCGTTGAACGGATTCCCACGCTCCCCCCCCCCCCCCTCAAGGCCCGGACTTTGGGAGGGGAAGGGGGGGAAGCAGTGTTGCGTGGTCCCCAGTACCCCAGGCAGGGAACTCGTTTAGCTGAGTGTCACCGATGATGACGAGCACTCTCGATGATAGTGGTGGTGGCATCACACCAGGCGGGTGAATGGTGAATGTTTATTCGCTGTGAAGTCCGCAACCGACGGAGCGCGGTCCAGGAACCAATCCGGAGCACCACAGCTCACAACACGCCCGGGCACTTAGCCACACAGCACACGCCGAGTCTTGAAGTTCGCTTCCGTGCCAAATATTCTAGACCGCGAATCGCGCAAAAACGAATACCGGCACGCTGTATCAAACGACGCGATGAAACCAAAATATTTCGATCGTTACACGTGCCACGAAATAAAAACGAAATTCTTCATTTCAATACCAACAGGCAGGCAATCATGAAATCATCAAGAACATCACGCCACACATTCGAGTGGTACTTAAGTGGAAAACTATTCCTCACCTAAAAAGTATGAGCACTCTATATACTCAAATCGTACATACGTCCATTATACAACGTTTGCTCCTATAAAGCTCAACCGCATTCTTTTAAACCAGAAAACAATATACCAGAGCGTCAGAACCGTACACCTCTGACAACAATGATAATTTCTAACACACTTGCGAGGAACGCACAAAACCTAAGAAAACTAACAATAACCTCCCGTAAGACGGAGACGGCAGCAAATCCTGCCCCGTTCAAGAGGTGCGACACGAAATGGCTACGGAAAAAAACACGCTGCCAACAGCTGCAATTACCCAAGACGGGAAGCCATGCATTCGGCGTTTGCGACACCCAAGCTACAAACACGCTACAGCCAAGCTACGCAGCACGCCTTCATCTAAAGGGATAATCATCTTACTGAGAGGCTGTTATTCTACGGTACCGGCCACTTACACCAGTACAAAGGGAACAGTATCTAGATCGTGTGAACAGCAGATCTAATTGGACAGCCTATTTACACGGCTAAGTCCGTAATGGCCTGGCATGTACCAGACGTTTCCGCTTTACTGCTCGGAGGTGACCTACCAACAGAAGCGACAAGCGCGAAACGGCGGTCCGCACCGAACCCCGCACGGGCTTGACAACCGCGACAAGCGCATCGACGCACGTTAGAGCTCTCCCCCGGCCAAACCTCAACACCGTATAACTAAAAAGTCTTCCAGCTGTTGCCAAGGCCGTCCGGGATCGAGCACTAAAAGTACACCGTCGACGCGTCTCGCGACTCATCGACGTTCTCGATCCGAGCAACCTGCCCTCATACTAACGCAGTAGGCTACGCACAAAGCCCGCTTCCAAGCAAGTCAACACACCGCAGAACTGAAAAGTCTCCCTGCGACCTTAAAGACAGACAGGGTCTGAACAATGTAAGTATCCCACACGCGCACCTTTCAACTTCCGCGCAACGAGCGCGACACCGATGCCAAATAATCTAACCGGCTGGTCTCGGAAACGGACAAGCTAATAGACTATATTTGCTCTGCAAAAACTGTTTCCGGAGCGTCGGAGTGTCTACCGCATTTACCGCCGCATTCAAACACCCGCTACCCATTCGTGCAAAAGCTGCAGTTTGTACAGCGACGGGATGAACCAAAGCACAACACTTATAGGCCGCCGACGGCCATGCCGCTGCCATAATTTCTAGGCTTCCCGGGCCCGTAGCCACCGACGTGAACCGTATGTTTTCCCGGGCGAACCGTGCATCTGTACAGGATAAAACTATGAACAATTCGTCACATCATCGCAAGACCGCCACTCCCTTGTGCAGCTTTTCACTGCACGAGCATAACTAATTTCCCTCCTATCTTTCGTTTCTCCCCTTAAACTATAATTTCACTCTAATCCAGGCCTCTGCACGACCAAATACGCTCTCTACGCCCTCACCTCCCAACGCGAACCCAACCACTTCCGAGAGCCGTACTGTACCCGGCGGCACTGCAAAGCGCGCGCCAGCCGCCGCTCCTCCGAACGAAATGAAAGAGGAACTCCCGCCGCGAGGCTCAATCATAGATATGGCGGTAGGAGAGCGCGGTGGCTTGCGGGACTCGCGGAGCCCGCCTGGCGCTACCGGCCCCGGCGTCCGCCAGCCGATCGCGGGGGCCACCTCCAGGGCCGCCGACCCCGGGAGTCGGGCCGTTTCGACCCAGGGCCCTGGGTAACCCGGGGAGCGTCGACGCCCCCGTTGTCCGCGGGCGGGCTTCTTGAAAGGGGTCGTCCCCGGCCAGCGCCAGCACGCGAACGGCGTCTGGCAGTGATCCAGGAAGGCCTTCCAGGTTCTGGACCGCTAATGTAAACTCAGTAGATTGGTTCACTGTCGTTCGAATGGCGAAACCCATCTCGACGATGTGTTCGTCCCAGTCCTGGTGTCCCTCTGTCAGCGCGACCAGCATGTTCTTCAGGTTCCGATTCACTCTCTCAGGGATATTGGCCTGAAGACGCTACGGTGACGTTCTCTTGTGCTTGATATTTGGGGCCAAGCAGGAGTCCACGAAGACTTTACTAGTGAAATAACTAGCGTTGTCACTGACGAGAAACATGGGTGTTCCGAAGCGCAGGAAAGAGTCCAACAACGTTTCCCATATTCGCTCCGAGACCAGTTTTGGTCAAGCTGTACAGCTCCACCCGCTTCGAGAAATGGTCAGTGATCACCAGCAGGTACTGGTTTCCCCGAGGACTCCTCGGCAGTGGGCCAACGGTGTCGCACGCGACAATCTCCCATGGGTAGCCACTACCTACCGTCTGCATCAACCCCGGGGGGTTTCCGCTTCCCGGTTTCGCCTTCTGGCAAGCCGGACAGCTACGACAGTACCGAGATACATCCTGCCTCATTCCTGGCAAGGTCGCGACGCTACATAACTTTTGAAAAGTCTTGCTGCCGCTGCCATCACCAGCCAGAGCCGAGTCGTGGAAGTATCTCGTAAACTTCCTTCGTAGCTTGCTAGGATTCCCCACCCTGAAGGGAGGGTCGTTCCCCTCCTCTTCGTCAATCGCGCGGATATAGCAGAGCAATAGCCCATCTTCGCCCAGCAGATATAAATCGAACGGCACGCCGATTCGCCCGTCAGTGTTCCCGGTGTAAACCGCAAATTCCGCAAGCTTTCACCAACACCCGCTGATAAAATCCGTCTGCTCCCTGGACCTCGACAAGCTCTTTCTTGCTCACCACTTTCACCCCAAGGCACGATCCTTTGCTCTCTCGTGGCGCGGCCCGCCGCGGCTACAAGCTCCGGCTGCTTCCCCTCCTCCCAGCCGTTCTCTCGCTTTCCCTCGGTGGCGGGGGCCTCACCCGCGCACGGAGACCTTCTCCGTTCTCTCCCGCGGGCAGACGATCATGACAGGACCTTCGTGCGGCGTGCCCGCAACAAAAGTTCGTGCGGCGTTCCCGCCACGAAGAGGACCCCCCAAAAAGAGCGCAAAACAGTGCCCGAATTCAACCGCAAAAAAGGTTGGGAATCGGAATGCCAGCCTGATCAAAAATCAAGCGCACGTTGGGCGCCAGTTTATGTGGCTTCTAGCTCCGGTTCCCTCAGACTCGTCTCCGGATGAATGATGACAGAGCAATACTTCGCTCTAGGCAAAACGGTTTATTCACTCACTTATTGTCTTTTTTGGCAAAAGGGTTTATTCACTCACTTATTGTTCTGGATCGGGGGCGAGGCCGGGGAGTGGTCCGCCGCTACTCCAGCTGCACTAAGTCCCAGTGGTAGTCGCCCACACCGCTAAGCGTGGCCGTCGTCGCCCAGGGTCGCTCGGCGGTCCGTTCGACCCAGTCCGTCTTTCTCGAGTCCTGCCCCGCGGCTCTCTCTCTTAGTTCGTGTCTCCCGGGTTCTTCCCCTCTCAGTCCAAAGCGTTGCTTTTATATCCTCTGCCACGGTCGATCACGCCCATCAACACGACATCCTCACGTGCGCCACCACGTGATCCCGGAGGCCACTCCCGGTGATGCCCCCGGCGCCCTGGCCCCGGTCGTCGACCCGGGAGGTTACAGAGACACTCTGGCAGATGGCCCTAGCCCCCGGCCGGGCCCGGGGGGACACAGAGAGGGGTGCCATCCCAAATTGTTGACCCGGGAGGCCACGGAGCCACACTGGCAGATGGCCCTAGCCCCCGGCCGGGCCCCGGGGGGCCACAGAAAGGAGCGCCATCTTTTGTCGTTGACCCGGGAGGCCACGGAGCCACTCTGGCAGATTGCCCTAGCCCCCGGCCGGGCCCGGGGGGCCGCAGAGAGGGGCGGCAGCCCTGGTCGTCGACCCGGGAGGCCACGGGCGGGGGCACCCACGTGATCCCGGAGGCACCCGGGTTTCTCTCGGAGGCAACGGCCTCTCGCCGACAGGGCCCGACCGCACAGGGGCCGGTACGGGGGCCCGGGAGGTCCCGACAAGGGGTGGCAGGGAATACGGCCGTCGGACGGATTCCCACAAGCTAAGGTGTGTAACATATCTGTTCAGATGAGCACTCTGATGATATGTTGGCATGTGCCTCTCGCCCACGTGCATATTGGACCACCGCGACTGTTGCCTTCGCCATTTGCCAAACTGAGATAAGACGAATCACAGCAGCTACTACTGTATTTACCCCAGGCATTCATACTTTGGGCATTTGTTCGACAAGAATGTTATGTCCGCCATCACTTTGAACTCGGCTCAGCGCCTATTGGACTCGAATGCTACATTAGCATTCGACGTGAACTGGAACCCATTCGTGTGATCTACGCCGAAAAAAGATGGCGACAGTTGTATGGCTTGATGGGTTTTGCAAAGGGTCTATTGTGTCATGCGTATAGGAAGTGTGTTGCTATATTACAATGTATCAACCCATACTATTAATCTAGATGCTCAGAGGTGTGTTTGTTTTGGCAAATAACAAGTTGCAGCATTAATTATTTCTTACGAGCGTAATATTTATTTTCGGTAGCTGGGCCCGTTTTGTGCTCAGTAATGGCAGTGTGTTTTGATGTTGCTATCCTTTGTGTAGTTTTAAGTATAATCTCTGCAATGCTTACATAGGCCCTTGGAGGAAATAAATTAATAAACAGCATTTTCACATCACTGGAGTTGGTTTGCGGATGCGCCAGATGTTTAGAAGGGTAACGAGTGCAGCCCTATGCAACCAGTCTGTCAGTCTGGTATGTCTCATTAATTAATATTGAAGGGTAAGAGATGCGAGTGTCCTCAAAAGGTCCAGCACGTGCGGTTAACACAATTCTTTGTATATAAACTCTGAAGGCGTAAGACGAGTGAAAATGTGTTTTTTGTTTAGTGTATCAAACATGTTTATTTCCACTTGATTACATAATTTTTGGTTTTTTGCAAATGGTACCATAACGAGTTCTTTCTGCCACAGTCTAGTGTCAGGCGTTCAGTGTAGTGCCTGAGTTTCTTGTTGTCGGATGACGCACCTGACACGTCGATTTTCAGTTTAGTCGAGTGGCGAATTTGGCCGACTGATGCCGTCTTGTAACCACTGACATCATCTTTAAATTCGCAAATTTTCCAGGTGGCTTTCTGCGTCAATGCAGCAAGCTCTGGCATGCATTGCTTACGCGGCTGTGCCTTTTGCTGTACCGTTGACTTGATGGCAGGCAACAATGTTAGTTTGCTATCCAAGCCATTGCACTTGCATTTTATAATGGCAATTTTTTTCTGCATCCGCCGACCACTGCATCTTGTTTAAGTCTAGTGTGACAAAGTGAAGTCGGGTGATGCTTAGTGTCCACTTTTGAGAACAACCCAAGCATTTTATTTCTTCAAGTCACTCAGCGGCATTCTCTCTCAAAGTTGGAAACTGTGTTTTTTGTGGCGTGGACACAGATATTTGATGACAGGAAATTGTTAGGCATTGTCCTTGGACGACAACCGACACCAATTCAGCTGTCCTTGCATTGCCGCTCACCTGGTTCGTCGTGCTAACCTCCCGTCGAGGTGGTGGGGGTCAGCAGCTTCGGGAACGCGACAGAACAGCACACGACAAAACAGCACGCGACAAAACAGCATGGTAAAAACAGCACAAGTCAAAACAGCTCAGCGTCAAAACAGCACGGCGACAAAACAGCACGTGTCAAAATAGCGCGCGACAAAACAGCGCAGCGTCAAAACGGCACAGCGACAGAAGAGCACGTGCCAAAACAGCATGGCGTCAAAATAGCACGGCGACAAAACTGCACGCATGTAGCAACTTCAAGCGCGTTCTTCACCTCTTTGTGCTCGAATAATATCGAACCTACTTGACCTTTTCATTTATTGTCCCTAGGTTATAAAGGAATTTATTGCGTATTTCAGAGCTTACGAAACTACGAAGCCCGGACCCCCCCCCCCCCCCCCCCCTTTTCTAAAAAAGGAAAAAATGGCGTCACGACATTCCCTCGGGTTTTTCACGAGGCTACAAGAGTCAGTTACAATGATGAGTGCTGGTAGCAGTCCACATAATAAAATGTATACTGAAGATGGCTAAACTTATAACCACAAAAAAAAAAAAAAAAAAAAAAAAAAACTGGATCTGTCGGACTCACAGTTTTGAAGGCACGGCAGTTGGTAGTGGACCACGATTTTTATCACAACAGGAGTTACCGATCGGCGTCCAGCGTAAAGCATTCCCGTAAGGTGACAGGCGGAAAGCTTTAAACAAACGAATGCAATTGTTCGAGCTTCCTTCAGCGAAGCTCTTATTGTTGCGTTTGTCAGATTTTTCCGTGTCGTTTATAGTCAGCAGAAAAAGAAAGGTCAGTATTAATTGAAAAAGGTCAGTATTTTCGAAGGCGTTTGGAGGGGTGGGGGGAAGGGGGGGGGGGGGGTGGCGGAGGGATGCGATTCATTCCTGTCTATATGGCCACTTCCTTTCGCAGTTTTCAGCTTGTCTCCGAGGTCGGTTCAACTTTCAACAAAAGCTCCGGGGGCGCAGGGGTCTTCAGGTTGAAATCTGGGTTTTTGACCTGATAGGGATTTGTGTGCCGAATTTTTGTTCGAAGAAGAAAATCTAATCGTGAATTGCACAATGCAAATCAAGCGCGCTCAAAAATACCGCACACTTTTTAACAACCCTAGCTTCCGTCTACTAGTAGAGAGAATAAATACGATTGTTTTATAGCCGTTTCTGTGGTCGTCGCGAATTTACCACCTCTCGCAGTTGTGGAAAGGGGGAAAATCGCATTGAGTACAATGCTTGCAAATTTCTGGATTTTTATATTTGCCTTTCCGACCGAAGCGGTAGTAAAGCTCACGTTCGTCCTGTGTACAAATACGAGCACATGAAAATAATGTCAGATCACGTTAGAGCCCCATTGCGTCTTGCAGAACAAATAGCGTCGGCTGCCGCAACAAATACAAATATCAGCACCTTGTTAAGTCACTATACATTTTAACCAAACGCTTTTAAATATTACATTTTCGTCAGTATATTCATTTTCGTCAATAAACCGAAAAAAAAACCGGGAAGTTTATGAGTTTACAAATATTTGCCGCAATAATTTGAGAAACACATTTTTTTGGGCGGTGTGCTGCCTTGTCGTTTTGCTGTTACGACGTTGAGCTGTTTCGAAGCCGTGCTGTTTTGGCACGTGCTCTTCTGTCGCTGTGCCGTTTTGACGCTGTGCTGTTTTGTCGCGTGCTATTTTGACGCGTTCTGTTTTGTCGCCGTGCTGTTTTGACGCTGTGCTGTTTTGACGCGTGCTGTTTTGACCGTGCTGTTTTGTCGCGTGCTGTTTTGTCGTGTGCTCTTCTGTCATGGTGCCAGCAGCTTCGGGGTAATGTCAGCACCAGGGACAAAGGCCGCCAAAAATAATCCTCAATGTCCCGCGGATGCTGCTTGAGACGTGGTCGAGGGTCGTTCGGCACTAACCCTTGCAGGCCAATTCATTCGTATGGGCACCTCCAGTAAACTTGGTCGGCCTCAATCAGTGGTAGCAGAGTGGTTTTCAGTCGACCATTCCCAGCACCTCCGTTTTCTTTGGTGTACTTTGTCCAGCACTGACCTACACTTGTTCTCCTGATGTCGGGAATGCTTCGGCGTTGGGGTGTCTCGTCGAATTGGAATTTAATTTTAACGGGTAGCCGGTGGCGAACGTCGTGTCCTTGCGGTATAAGTCGCCCTTGGCTCGCCAGATTCCACTTCGCTCGAAGAAGTCTCCAGCCGAAATGCCTGTCGAACTTGCTCCGAAACAACCTCGGCAATCAAATTAAAAGCTGGGCAACAGATTGCAGGAAGTACCTTCCTGATCTCCTCCCGGACAACGTTGTGGATGATGTCGCGGATGCCTGGGAGGCTGGTGTCAAAGTTGCAGCTGGACGACTCGAGTGTCGGGACGCTGGGGAGTTGTTGATAGTGACAGGCTCTGGCCTGCAATGTACATTTAATGTTGGAAGCCTGTGTGATATGAACCCTTCGACTGCTATCCTGGGGTTGCATATAAGGCTGCCGAAGGTGTTGTCCCTCACATGAGGGACATGGAATACTTAGCTTCTTGTCTTCTGTAGCATCAGGGTTTGCGGTGGTGCTCGACAAGGCGCCAAACATCTTCCACGAAGGCGGTGACGCTTTCGTTGGGGCCATGCCCTAGAGAGAATCTGAATTAAGCTCTCTCTCGTCAATGGTGGCTGAGGAGCGTGCACTTAACCTCCACCTTGCAAAATTTCCATGACAATAAGGAGGATTCGTGGTTCTCAAACCAGTGCCTGGTAGTTTTTTCCACGAGAAGTATAGGTTCTGCAGAAGCTGGTTGTCTGTCCACCTACTGCGGCGGGCGACACGGTCTATTGTTTATTTCAGATCTCGACGTCTTCATACACGTTGAGTGAAAGGGTGGCGGAGTGTGAGTTGCGACGGGCATGCAAACAATGGTGCGACCGGGCACGGTTTGCTGCTACAGGTTGGTCATTGTTGGCTTAGTGAGCTTTGCTTTTTCTGGCAAACGACCGAAATCCGGTGGTTCTTGCTGATAGCAGCGACGGGCTCGGATTTCAGGTGCCTCGCGTTGTATTTCTGAGGTTCGTCCTTTTTGGTACTCGCTCCTCTTGCGGTTTTTCTGCCGGGCTCGGGTTAGGACTTGGTTCACGGCTCGCTGGAGGTTTAAGACGCGGGATAGTCTGCCACCCGTGTCCCGTTATCGGGCAACTCGGCTGAGGAGCCGCCAGGGTGCACACGGAGTGAACGGCTATGGATAAAGTATCCAGCACCTCCACAAGAACATACGACGACAGCTGATCATGGCCTGGAACTTTCCAGAATACCAAATATTGATAGAAAACATTACTGGAGCAAGCATCCGAGACAACCTAACAAAACTGACGGAAGAGAGTCTATCCTGACCACAAAAGAAGCTGCACTGCTTTAGTGGCATTCTCTTCGAATCAATCCCCTTCTTCGAGGTTTGGCGACTGCCGTAGACGAACTGAACTTAAATGGATGTGGGACCACTTTTCTGGTAATGATCCGCTGCAGACTGTCGTCGCAAAGCGGCGTGAACGGCTGGACTGGTTAGGTAAACGCGTGATGGGCTTGAAATTCGCACACCGAGTGTTGAAGAAACTTGTTTCGACGAAACGTGCGACAGACAAGCGGGATCAATAACTATGGCAACACCTGTGCTCCATGAAAATGCACGTCTACGCCAGAACAATTTAGGAAGCAGCACAGCATCACCTAAAGTACGGCACAGGAAGTACCAGCTTGAAGGCTGAAGGCAGCTTTCCGGTGCGCCGCACAAGCAAAGTGAGCCTTCGGTCATTTGAACGAAGCGGCACCACGATTGCACACTACCAAACACGACTCACGCAATTTCTGTCTCTAAACTGTGTATCCAAAAATATTGCACACGCTTCACTGCAGACATCAAAGATTCCGACGATCAACGAGAGCACAGAAACGTCGCCTTAAAATTTATTCTATCGATACCCGAATCAATTCGAGGTCCGAGCAACGTAGGGCCGATTGCCTCTTTCGTGGCAATAGTCTGTCAGTCACCAGCGAAATGCACACCCTTCCTCCTTATTTTCACGTTATACCTTTGTCAGACACCACGCTGAACTCTGAAGTCGCTTGTCACCTGCTCATATGACGGCTTCCTCGTCTAAAATCAACTCGCCAACACGCACGACAACGAACAAAGCATCCGACAAGCTCCGGCCCAGCTGGGGCCAGCCGCTGCCTCGGCGCTGCCTTCTTTCCGACGACGTCACGTATTCGGTTTGGTCACGTGACGAGGGGTAAAATTTGGGTACAGTAGCAGCGGCCATATGAGGGCCACTTTTAAGTGCAGACCGCAACTCCGGTTTATCGCTCTAAGCCCCTCTAACTCGTTGAGTGTTGAATGGATGGATACACGCAGTAACCGCTTGCCAGATGAATGAAAGGATTCAAGGTGAATTCTGGCGGTATTTTTTTGTATCGGGCCGTAGCATGCGCCCTTTAGTTTAACGAGTCCCTGTTAATGTGACTAGCATGGTTTTTGTTGCAAATAGAGTTGTTTCATAAGTATACCTTAATTGTACTGCAGAAAAGAAGTCATCCAGCGCTACATATAATTCAAACTGACCGCACACCGAAAAGGATATTTTCACATTTGTGTTAACTCTCTTGAAGGGACGGCATGGGACGACCCCAGAGATTCAGACCCAAAAGTATTTATTTTTGCAACTATGACAAGCAAAAGAAACATCAACTCTGAGGGTGACGAGTGATGTATGTGATTCATACATTACAAAAATAAGAATACACATGCAAAATATATCAATAACGCGTCAACAGCGCAACACAGGAAAAAAAATGTACTGTAATACAGCGAGACTTACAGCGACAAATGCAATATTATGAAGGGCATTTAAAAAGATTACAGTCCAAGTTCCATGAAAAGCGTTTGCGCGTGTGACCATGAATACACCAACAAGTAAAAAACAATCTGGCCCACTGGTTTCTAAATTCAGTGACCGAATGCTAATGTCTGTAAACAAAGAAACTACAGTCACAATACTTATTACGTATACCGTAGACCATGACCGCAACGGAAGAATGACTAGAAACCTGCACGAGGCAACTACACGTGGAACCAACTCAACCCACACAACAAGACATGAGACACAGACGAAGCAGCCGAAGTATCCGCCCTGTCCGCCCTCCGTCGAATCCACAACTCCAAAGCCAACCGTCGCGCCGCAGCCATAGCCACAGCCGTTGAAGTCGTTTTTAAAGTTTTTAAAGTTTGTAATAATTTGAAAAGTTTACTCTATACAACAAAGTTAGTTATTAATAATATATATATGCCAAATGTTCAGGATAAGTGGCACTGTTGCGCCTACTAACGGCCAGTAGAGTCCCTAACTACTGGGCCGGGAAACGGCTTGAGTGACCACTCTTTACGTTGTACGAAATTTCTCGATGGTTTACTGAGGAAAGGCAGCGGCTTATATAGCCGAGGCGTGACGTGTCTTGTCACGTGCACGGGCTTCGTTCGGGACGTCATGATGACTCAGACATGAGCCACGCTACATCTCTCCTCCATCCGAATGTCTCTCGGGCAGAGGGTACAGACGAGGTTCTGGACGTACTCTTGAACTTCTTCAAGGTTCAGGATGGTGTTCGACGTCTTGAGCGTCGGAGGCTTCCGAGGTTCTAGGCACCCCAGCTGTGGCATGGGCTGCGTCCCGCGGAGCCAGAGGCTTCAGAGGCTCCGCTTCGTGCGGCGCCACTACCTCCCGGAGGTGCTCTCGCGTGCGGCGGACTTCGCGGCCGTCTTTGGTCTGCAGGATCACCGAGCGAGGCGTGTTAGCTTGTCTCAGGACGGTAGCAAGAGCCAATGTTCGTTTGTATTGTTCGTAGGTCATGACCTGCTGTCCTTGTGACAACGTCGGCAGGTCCCTGGCGCCACAGTTGCAGTACCTTCTTTGCCGCTGGCGGATCTCTTGTAGTCGGTTGTGGACATCCTTGGTCGCCACAGTCTCTGGCTCCAGGTGGCTCGTGGGCACGGGAAGCATGGTTCGTGTCTGCCGCCCCATCAATCTCTGCGACGGAGATTTAAGAATGTCACCCCGAGGGGTGTTCCGCCACTTCATTAGAGCCAAATGAAGGTCGGCAACTTCGAGGAAACATTTCTTAAGCAGCTTCTTTGCTTCCTGTACAGCTCTATCTGTCATGCCGCTGGAGCGTGGATGATACGGACTGGAGGTGACGGGGGTTATGTCTAGCTCTTCTAGGAAATCTCGGAATTCTCTGCTCGTGAATGGTGGACCGTTGTCGGTGACGAAACTCAGAGGTAGTCTGTGAACAGAGAAGACCTCCGCGTACCACGTCTTAACCGCGTGCGCGGTGGTGCGCTGTAGTTCCCGAATGGAAAAACAAAATGAATATAAGTCCACAATGACGACCGAGCTCTCGGCCGCCATAAGAGAAGAAGTCTAGGCCCACGAGTTCCCACGGCAGCGTAGGGACATCATGGCTCAGAAGGGGCACTTTGGCGTTCCGTGGCTTATGACTCCGACAAACCTTGCATGCCATGCAAAACTGCTCTATATCCGCCGACATGTTTGGCCAAAACACTACAGTCTTAGCCCGGGCTTTCATATTTTCCGCTCCCGCGTGAGCCGCATGAAGAAGACGCATGATTTCGACTTTTTTTTTGAACTTGAAATGATTACCTTGTTGGTGCGAAACACCAGACCATCTTGCGTGTGTACCTCCTCTCGGAAGTCAAGTACGTTCGAACCGCATCTGGAACAGCTTGCTTGTTGTTCTGGCTAGGTTAGTTTCAGCGAAGTCACGAAGCTTGACGAGCGCAGGATGTTCGTTGGTAGCTGCTTTTCGCTCTTTCAAACCTCGCTCGGAAGCTGAAATATAGTCAAGTACATTCACTTGAAACTGTTCGGCTTTTTCTTGCATTTTCCTTTGCTGGAGAACCGTGACAGAGCATCCGCTAGGAATAGTTCTTTCCCGGCTTGTATTGCAGTTGGATAGGATAGCGATGCCAGGACAATCGCATGCGTTGCAACAGCTGTGGGCACTGATGCAACGGCTTCTCGAAAATTGGTACTAGGGGACGGTGATCAGTTTCCACTGTCACACTTGCCGGGCCAAAGATGCAATCGTGAATCTTTGTGCAGCCATGCACATTCACCAACGTCCCTTTTTTAATTTGTGCATAGCATTGTTGCGAGTCAGTGAGTGAGCAAGACGAAAAAGCGATAGGGTGGCTTTCTTAGATAAGCATGGCGCCAACCCCAAACTGACTGTTGTCAACCGAGAGCGTGACTGGCTTTTTTGCTTTGAAGTAGGAAAAAACCGGCGCCTTTATTAGTGCCTTTCGCAAATCTTTAAAGCTTTCTTGCTGTTTTAACGTCCGGTCCCATGCTATATCTTTACGCAGCAAGGTTAGCAAGCCTTTATCTCTTACGCAGCGTATATCTTGGTATATCTTGGTATATCTTTACGCAGCGTTACTTTGGTCTGCGAGGTGGTCCTGTGACCGAAGAAAGCAGTGAGCGTAGCGTTACAGTCTTGCTGGGGCTTTTCCGGGAGCCTCGCCATATCATGCTGTATAATAACGCAACAATTTGCACCAGTGTCCAAATTGCAAGTCATTGGCGGAACCTCTATTTCAACGGCTGCGCTCCACTTGTCTATCGCGATTGTGCTAATAGATAAATCCTCCAAGAAAAAATCTGCGTCTTCTGCGCGCATTTCCTGAAGATTTTTCTTTTCTTTGTTCGCCTTCTTTTCTGTCGTTGCTCGCGAAGTTTCCGACGACTTGCACGCTTGAGCAAAGTGAATCAGCCTTCCACTTTTGTTGCGCGATTTTCCTTGCACGGGACAAGCTTGGGTCACGGTGCACTGTGTGACCACACCTACTGTAGAGTTTAACACTCGCTGCGACGGTGTTTACTGCGGTGTCGTGCGTGGCCTCTGCAGAGTTATTTATTTCGCGGAACTGCTCTTTTCCTTGCTGCTGAATGCGTCAGATTTCGACTGTCTTCTGATAGGTCGGGTTTTTTGCTACCAGTGTCTTCTGCAAGCCTTTATCTCTAATTCCATGGATAATACGGCTGCGTAGCATAGGCACTTCTAGCTCTCCAAGTTCGCAGTTTTTTGCTAAAATTCTGAGTTATGTCAACCAGTCGCTGAACGACTCGCCTACCTTCTGATCCCTTGATCCAAAGCGGAATTCCTGGAAGGTCAAGTTGGTTGCGAGTCTGTAGAAGTCCTCAAATGTACAAACGAGGGTGTTAACATCATTTCTTTCCTCCTCAGTCTCAAACTTGAAGTTGTTGTATGCTTTTCTGCCTTCTTCGCCAATAGTCATTAGTAACGTCTGCACTTCATTCGGAAGCGTATGAGCTGTCGGTTACAGAGCAGGATCTACAGAGCAGGTACTACCTTCTCTGTAGAGGTAGTGTGGTTCTACCGCCTCCTAGTAGAAAGTTGCTGACACAGCTTTACAACAGTCACTCGGGTGTGATGCGAATTGAGCTTTTTGCTCGTTTCTATGTCTGGTGGTTCAATGTGGACTCTAAAATTTCAGAAACAGGCAGAGAATTCGCAGTCTATTAAACGATAGTCATGCTCACGCAAAAAAAAAAGTTCGGCAGTCCCTTGGGAACGCTCTAGCAAGCCGCAATCTTTCATCAATATCTGTTTTGCTGACTCCATACATAAGATATTCCTTACTTTAGTAGACAGCTATTCAAAATGGCTAGAAGTAATTCAGATGCTCTCATTGACAACGTCATGCACTGTACGCGTGTTGTCACGATTGAGAAAATGAAACAAACAATATATGGGGAAAATGAACGTTTAATGCGGCGATAGTGTGCCCAAAAATAAAAAAAGGAACAGAAGAAAGCAGAGCGACGCGGCCGATGAAGTCGGCGTGACAGCAGAGTTGAACGCTGGGGCGAAAACGCACTGCAGATCGCCGCGCGGAGCCACTTATGTACAGGTGTGGGCTTTTGGAATAATCGGCGTAGAAGGTTCGGCGGGTAGAACATTTTGACCTCGAACAAGCAACACGGTTCTAGAATTTACCAGAACATTACGTTAGGGTCAACCAAAATGCGTCCCCGAGGCGACGAAGCCTCGGGGATGCGTCCCCGAGCCCTGGCTTTCTGCGTGGAACGCACGCGGGATTACCGTTAGGCCACGAGCGCGCTGCCTGCTCGGACAGCTGCGCTCGCGTCAATATTACCTTCGTGTGCCGTTGGCATAGGGGTCACGGATGGCCACCATAAAAATGTGAAAAGAAACACGAAAAGCTAAAAAATGAACAAAGCCTCGAAAGGCCCGTGAAACAATGGAAAGACTTACAAGATGTGGTGTGCAGGACAAAAAGCCGACGGCCCGGTACCAATTCGGCACACCGAGGAGAAAATTCCACGTCAAACCAACTCCGAGGTAAAATTAAGACTGGTTTATAACGCAGATCCGCGCGCTGCCAAGGCTTGACGTCCGAGACTCTGCGCGTAGAGGAGGCACTTTTGGGAACGCGCCACAAGGCACACACAATACTACATTCTCCCTCCCTTACAAAGAAGAAAGAAAGATATTCTTCGACGAAAGAAATAAACTTCACGGAGTCTAACGAAGACTCGACCAGTCGCTGCAAACAAAAGAATAACACTGCAGTGACACGACAAGAAATAGAAAGCGAGTGAAGGGAGCGAAATCGTAAATACAGGATAAGGGAGAGAAAACTATTCAGAGAAAAACTGCATTGTCGGATGGAAAATGAGATGCAATTATGCCCGATTCCGGGGTAAGGATTTCAATCTCATCTGTGGTTAGAATGATTGAAGCCGGCGTTAAATCATATAGTAATGATAACAATATTAATATTAATATTCAAATAATAATATTATTATTATTATTATTTCGGCGCCTTCAATGTCTGTAACTGGGATAACTTAAAATGGACCTTTTCCGAGAAGCGGTCTGCGCACGCGCGAGCACTCGATGCCAAGCGGCGGAAGCCGGCACTAGAAATCGAGGACATTCGGAAGGAGGCTCTGGATGAGCGAGTAGAGCACATAATTGCAACATATATATAATTGTGTTGCACAAAAAAAGAAAGTGGACGGAAAGAAAAACATGACGTTTGGGTGGACGCCACAGATCCCCCTCTTTAGAGTCGCGTTGGGCAAGCGCCGCTGCTCGGAGAGCGAAGAAACTGGTAGCGTAGCTCCCATTATCGATTGGTAGCGCAGGTAGGTACTTCCTCGATTTTTAGTCCGTGCAGCCACCGCCTGGTGCCGTCGGTATGTGAAAAAGGTCCATTCTGGTTTCGAGGAGCTTTTTTTAGGCTTTATTTATATATACGTGACTCTATCAAAATATGAATCGGGTAGCCTTCTGGCACCATATTAAATCGAATAGCGAAACTATCAACTATAGCTATCAGCGGTAAACTACACAGGACACAATTTGCCGCTCAAAATTCGTTTTTTTTCCTCCAAAAGCAGCCGGTCAAGAAAGGTCGGTTCCAGTCGCGCTCACTCTCTTTTTCATAGTCACCTGGCGGTCAAACTGGCTGTACCAAATATATTCAAAGTCGTGGATCATTTAAGGCACGCATTCAATATTAGTAGTAGAAACAAATATTAACCCCATCTTTCTGGCCTTGAAGAAGCTGCAAATGCATTGAACGAAGAAAAATAAATATTGCATGGATCACTGGGAAGTGCATATACACGTCATTCTTAATATGGTGAAGTAGTGCGTGGTGAACGACGGGATAGCGGCGCTCGACGGACTAACGTTGCGACGGATCTGGAACGCTAGTGCGGAACTGTCGTTCGTGGTACACTGTTAGCAAAAATAACACGCCCAGACGTGTAAACCATAGTCCTATAGCGGACACATCAAAACGTGTTCGTTTTACACGCAGCCATGTGTGTTATTCATCTACACACGAGGTGAGGTGTAAAGTCAACACGCTGCACCGTGTCTGCCTTCCGCAAAACACGTTTCGAGCGTGTTCCTTATGAAACATGGCGGCCAGCAGCCGAGAATAGGCGAGAGACGAGCCCAGGGAGCCGCACGCCTTTCAGCCAAAATGGAAGCACACAGGACGCGTTAGTTCTCGCTCGAAGTCTTTTAGACACAGTAAAGTCTCCAAGCGGCGGACGTAGCTACGTGCAAAGGTACGTACAGATCGCGACACTGTTAGCGCGAACAAGCGATCGCAGGTTTTTCCAGTTTTTTTCTTCGAAACCAAAGGATGTCATCAAAGTTATTTTTGCTACGGAAAGAGCTCATTTAGGTCTATAATGTAGGCGATAAAAATTCGTGCTCGATGATACTACTCAAAAGTAAAATGCGAAAATGCGCCGATGTCGTGTTCGCGCTAGCAGTGTCGCGATGTGTACGTTCGTCGTCGGCGGTCGGTGGCGTCGGTAGCTTCAACGGAGCCGCTAGACAAAAAAAAAAAAAAAAACGAACGCCGAACTCATTTGAATAAATAACATGAGCAAACTATTTAGAAACGGGCGTTCACTTGCGCCACCTAGCGAGATTTCTTGCAGCTTATATTTAAAAAAAAACGAGTCTGTTAATACGCTGCGAACGATCATGACTATACTCCAACTCTACATACATCGCAGGCAACACCAGTATCACGTATTACACAGCAGCGACATGTACACAAACATAACACCGACACTGCGCCGGACACTTCCTTTCATGAGATTAATTTCTCCCCGCGGCGCATATAAGCTTGACATGTGCGGGTGAGCTCTTGGGTCGCTGGCCATTATAGATTTATAGAAGGAGGTACAAAACACGGCGCAATGGACAGCCGTGTGTTAAAACTGTTTGCGTTTAAAAATTATGGACGCAAAATCTATAGTGTTAGTCCGTTACGACAAATAACGATATATTAACAATAAATCTTAAACCGGTCATGAAAAAGTTCAAAATTTTTGTAATTGTCTTGCTTGACCAGTGTTATGAGCAGTCTGACTGGCTTGAATCAGATAGAAAAACAAATTATTGGGATTTTGTCATTACGTATACAATAATAAATGAAAATGATCCTTGCGCAAAGTATTTTGTTATATACTTTTGTGAAGGACATTCACCCAACACTTCATTTGCGCTAGTTGCAGTACGGGAGCAGACGCCTTCACTTATGGGACGTTCTGGTGCAGTTTGTTGTAGTATGTCGTGTCGGTGTGGTGTGGAGCGGTGGGGCTTGGGAGTTTGTGACCAGTGTTATTCGTGAACACTGGCGTGGGGCGCTGGTGCGTCTTTTTTATACTGCCGGCACCCCGAACTTCGAAGATACACGGGCCCGTAGCACTGCATTATGCAGAATCGCGAGCTCCTTCTCTGTTGACGTCGCTTTCCTGGTAATACTCGTGGATACTGCGAGCGTTTAAACTGTGTGCACTGTCTCGCCTACATCCCCGGTGACGTACTCGAGCTGTTGAAACTTACTTCTTCTGTAATTTGGTACTACGTAAGGCAGTTATCTCGTTGCTCTGGTTTCGGTTATAAAGGCACGGCAAAACGCTCGTAGTTCCCACCCTCAGTACACGTTGGACATCTTCTACACTTTGACACCTGATAACTGAATGAACGAGGATTTACATTCACTTCAGAGGTCACTCTCGCCACTTCCTCACCGTTGAGCACCAGGATCAGCTGGCGACAAGCCGCGGATGAAAGGTTGAGCATCAACAGCCCAAGCGCACTCGATGCCGATGCGGGCGATGCTGGTTTCTGTCAACCGGGAGGCCAGCACAAACCGCGAACGTTAAAGCTCTACGTCATGACACGGTGTTGCAGAGAGCAGGGTAAAATACAACTACACGGACCTCCGAAGCAAACGCACTGCTATCGTAAATCTTGGATTGTGATTGCGCCTTTGTAGATCAATTTTATTCGTTTTGCCGGAGAGACGCAAACGACGGGCATAGAAACATCGCTTGCATATTCCGCATACCTGACGAAAGCATTTACCACGTCGCCTTGCGAAAAGCACGAAACACGGAGTCCGCCCCGTCCTAAGCTTTCCCTGTATTTTACCTGCTTTAGAGCAGTTCGTACACGCTACTAGATATTCCAACTGAAACTGAAACAGGGCAGTGCCGAGATAAAGAGACAAAGTTGGAAAACTTTGCTCACTCTCTCCGATTTGTCAACTCTCAAGTGATTGAACCATAATAAATGCACCAACGCCTCTTCCCAAAATAAACAAAAAGTACTACGTTCACTACGTAAAAAGTGGTCTCAGTACATGCATCTGTGGGCAGGTAGAAAATCTTGCCTTAATTTATTCACGCCGGATGATGGGCGCAACAAATTTGCACGAAATTTACAGGAAAATATCGGTGGTGACCTAAGTTTCCCTGAAATTCTGTATAACCGGTCGTTTGCAGGACCGAATCATCTACTCCAGGGATGTGCGGCGTTGTGCAAACGCAGTCCAACACGAAGCATAAAAACGACAGATTTAGGACAACAATCCGCAGTCTATTAATCAATAAAACGACGTAATTTTCTTGAAAACATCCGCAGCTTCTTACTCACGGTATGCGTCGGGATACTTCCACAGTTTGAAACGGAACGAAAGAAAATATACTTTTAAGAACGCTCGCTGCGTCCTCCCGGACCAGCTGGATCGGATCAGCTGACGACGAAGCGAATGAACCCGTTGAACCTCCAACCCACAACAACCAATTTGCGCTCCGTGTTAGTGTGGGTTTCTACCTCCATGCACCACACCACACACCACGACCGTTTCAGCTTTTTGCATCACCGTGTTGCACCAAACAGAACGAGATCGCCGAAGTCAACGCAATGCTGTCGCGAACCTTGGCTTGTGGTTGCGCACTCGTGGACCCTGCGATTCCCTTCGCTTTCAAAGCACACTCGACGATTACGATTGATAATTTCCGTCTTCTGGGAACATCACAGGGGCACTTCTCGGGTCACGTTTTCGCAACATGTGCTTGCAAACTTACGAGCTTCTAGCGTCCCGACAAACCAAAACAATACCGGCGCCATGCTGAACGTGCGTTGTTGCCAGATTTTCTATGACCAAACAAAAGCAACGAAAGCAAACCTACTCTAGCTTCTAGCGTACATCGGCGTGTTGCCGTGGCCAGATTTGCTCTGTTTGCTCTAACTCACCGTGCTCTAACTTAAATATGACCTACAGATGCAGCAACTGGTATAAAGTTTTAATATGGCGGCCACCACGGAGCGCCGTAAGTTCTGTGGAGGGTGCATAAGAAGCGGCGGCACCTTCGCATGCAGTTGAAGGGTTGAAGCCAAAACAAAACCAACTGCAATATCACGTGTTCAGGTCAAGGGCACGCTTTTTATATCCATTTTAACTGTTTAGAACGAGTAATTAGACCCATAACTTTATTTACGAAGCGTAAGAAACTATTATCAAGACCCCTAAAATAAATACAAACATGAGCGGCAAGAGGAAAGCCTCATTGCCATCGGCCAGAATCAATGGCAGGGATGGCAGCGAGCGTGGCAAGTGCGGGGCTTGCCTCGTCCCGCGACGTGGCATAATTGCTTTTGGTACATATCTGTCTCCGGACATGTTTCTTTCCGCGGCATTTATCTCGACGGTCCTTTCTAGGCATAGAGTTATTATAATATACGCTATAGGTTCAACTGGCGCTAGTCTCTATGCGACTTCCGGGAGGCGAATTGAAGCAGGCAGCAGCCAGGCAACTTTTGCGGTGCTCCTGTGTATTCCTATCAGAAAATGCGCGAGCATTTTGTCTCTTCGCCGGAAAAGAACACGAATAACATTAGTTATTTCGGTTGTGCCGGACAGTATGCACCTTTATTAATATTGTGAAAACGTGATTGCTCTAGTTACCGCATTTTTATTTACCACTGAACGGTGTTAAACTTCGCTATTTTTCAGGCCCAAACCTCTGTTCCATGGTAGGTATGCAAAAACGAGCGACGATTGTAAGCAAAATAACGAGCGAAATGAATGTACAGTGTGTTCAAAGTTCGCAAGCATTCCGGTGGCGCTTATTTATTGCTAATATGTTCATCCTGTCTTTAAATGGAAAGGACGCTGTCAGTCGTGCGTCTTTACGATCGGTTAAAAAACATTCCAACGTAAACAAAAAAAAAAAATAAAGTACGTGGGCTACGAAAGGTGTGTATTCTTATTATTTCCTATGTCGGGGCAGTTTTTATCGGGCGCCTGTTCTCTGGCTTCTCCCTATCTGCAAAGATGTGGAGCGTGCGGGTGATGATTTGAACCCAGAACAAGCATTTTCGCACATATTCATGAGCAGAAAGAATAAAGCAAGAATTATTTATTGCAAATCTGATTGTATTACGTGCCTTTCAATTTATTTTGATCGTCTGCATGCACAAGGTGTGACTAATCCAGTGTTACTGCGTAGTTCTTGCCGTCTCTCTTGGTTTTCCACATGGCCCACATTCGTTTGGTACGTTTATCCCCCATGCCGGAAAGCGCCGACACCGTGCTCGTGCTAGCAGTGTCCGACAGTGCACATAAATACATATACGAAGCGGTTTTAGCACAGCTTTTGATGCCACGAATTTCAAAAACAAAAACGCCGTAGCTGACCAATTATTTCGCCTGCGTGACTGAGAAATGTTCCAATGTGCCCAGTACGTACGAATTATTCGTGATATTTGCTCTTATAATCGAGCGCGGAGAGAAAATGCACCCGCTTTTTCCCATAGAAATGCATTACCTCAAGTCAATTTCCGACTGGTTGCTGTCTGCTTCAAATCGAAGCAGCACACTAGCGCCAGTTGAACCTCTAGCGTACATTATAATAACTCGATGTTTCTAGGTGTGTCCCCAAGCATTCCGGTGCTTCGATAGCCGGCAGTGCTGCGGTCGTCGTCGGGGGTGATGCGTGTTTTCGAGGTCGGCTACACGGCTATGCGTGTATGACCGAACCAAAACACGTTTTGTACAACCTCGCATGATTTTTGAACGGATTATCCGTTACTCAATCTGTACATTTATGATAATTTGTGTAAATCGCGTGTTTTCACCCCAAATATTCGCTAAATACACGGGACTTTCTAACAGTGTACCGGCCAATCGATCTTCAAGCGCAGAATATCGAGCGGAAGGGATACAAGTACTAAAATATCGTATTACAAACGCGGCACGCAAATTCGTCGTCTGCTTCAATCCTTAAAGGGGTACTCCGGCGATTTTTTCATGGTCCCCGATTTGCTTGAAATTTTGCTAAACTCGACATACAACGTCGCTAAAATAGTATCCCAAATATTAGTTCAAATTTTTTTTTTTTTCACAAAGTTATTGAATTTACAATTTTGGTCTTCACCGTGTTTTTCAAACTGAAAGTCTCTAGTGGCAACAACGAAAAAGTGACGTCAGTGGGAGGCAGGGATTCACTCTTTGGACTGTGGAATTTGTTCCCAACTGATTCCAAGCAGTTTCGTGGTGTCAAATGAATGCTTTGGAAGCTCGCTCCAGTACCTGCGCTCCAGCACGGAACCAATGATTGGCATTATCAAGTTTTTAGACTGCTTGCTCGACTGGCAAGTCTGCCTGGCACTGACGTCACGGCACTGAAAAGTGCGGGTATAGACCTTTTCTGTTTCCTGTCGTTCTCAGTCACGTGGGTTCCATATCTGGTATGCGGGGCGAAAAAATAATAAAACGTTTGAACCTGGAATATGCGAGAAAATATAGCTGAGGCAAATCAGGAATGTGTGACAATCACGCATTTTTCGTAAACACCTTCTAGCTTCGGGGAGAGATCAAAAAGATGTTTTACCGCATACCAGAAGTGACGATATTCAAGATGGCTGCGCGCTTGTGGAAAAGGTGTATATTTGAATGGTGGTTGTGGCATCATTTTCATTTGCCGATTTCACAATAACTAATATAAATTTCGCGATACTAAATAGCATACCGGAAAGGGTAAAGGCCGGGGAGTCAGAAAATATAGTTAGTTGAGGTAGCTCAAAAAATCGCCGGAGTACCCCTTTAAAACGCAAAGCAAAAAAAAAAAAAAAAAGAGAAAACGCGGTCAGGTCTTGCCACGTGAATTTCGGCCATGAGCTTCCGTGCTTGTGTATTGGTTTCGGTTTGGAGCAGTTGAGTTCATTGTCTTGTAAAATTTACGTCGCTCTGCTGCAAAATATTGATTAGGTAGTCTGCTGATACCATATTAAATTGACTAACGAACAATCTTTTTGTTTTGGTGGAGGGGGGGGGGTAGTGTTTTTTTAAGTCTCCCGCACCTACCGCTGGTGCTTGTAGCAAATCCTTAGCCTCCGATAAGGCGCGTAAGTCCTGGTTTGCATCCGCAGGAGTCTCTTCTGCGTCGGCGGCCAGGCTCACTGAGCTTCCTTCTTGGGTGAACCGTCCTTTTCCGTCTTGCGCCGTGGCCTCGTCTGACCGGGTATGTTTTACGAACGCTTAAATTGGCGGTGCAGCAATATTAAGTTGGAATGTTTTTCACTTTACACGAGCTTACTGGCACTACTGGGACTCAACGATACTCGCACAAAACGCCGCTGGCCAAGAAACTCTATATTTGCGGTGTAATTTAAAGGACAAAAACGAGCGCGTTCTATCAATCTCTCCTTGGCAAAACTTGGTGGCATAGCTCGGCGGTCGCAGTGACGATATTTTAACGCGGCTCATAGATTGAATCCGAGGATTGCGTGGGCACTGGATTTGGGCTCGTGATAATTATTAGCTCGAGAACCATTGGGGTAGTGGCCCATGTCCAATCGCTGCAATCAGACAATAGGAGGTATTCACTGGCCGCCACATTTGAGGTCACTGTTTAGAGCGCATGCTCAGAACCAGCTCCCATTAATAGGCTGCCAAGACCGGCAATCTTGGTGGTGCGTAATGTACCTGGCGAAAGAACTGTGGAAGCTCGCGTTCAGCACGCGCTCCGCAGCCGAGCACACAGCTATGGCCGCCAGTGAATACTCCCAATAGGCGAACAATTGCAATGTCTGTAACTTATCGCGTGTCCTGTGCCTTGCCAACCCCAGCGCGTGGTTATGATCAACATTGGCGGTATATAATCGGCTCCCGATCACACGGCCGCTTGTTCTGGCTGCGAGTTGAGGAGGTGAGCGCTGCTCGTTTTTCTTTA
This sequence comes from Ixodes persulcatus, assembly GCA_013358835.2. Classification (NCBI taxonomy): domain Eukaryota; kingdom Metazoa; phylum Arthropoda; class Arachnida; order Ixodida; family Ixodidae; genus Ixodes; species Ixodes persulcatus. Next base: position 75,546 of record JABSTQ010007351.1, read on the forward strand.
CTATCTTACTGCGCTTCGAATGCGTGCGGTGACAAACGAACGGGTGTTTCACAGGACATTAACGTCAGGGTCTGCTCTAAGCGCTAGTTGCGCAAACTACAAAAATCGTTGAATTTTTTCGTTTAACCGGGTCAACAAACGATTTCCACCAAAAAAGGGATGCAAGTTGTGGTGTCTGCGTTGCCCAGAGGACGAGCTGAAGCAGCGGTCGACCGATCGGGATCTACGTTGGGCTTCAAATAATGTGGGATACTTCCGATCTGGCAGTGCTCCCCCCACTCCCAAGGAAATTATACAGAACGGCAGAGTTGCCTGAAAATCTCATTATTCACTAAAGCACCTAGCAACGTGCTTATATATCTGCGTTCTTCATTCCAATGCTGCCTGCAGGAGTCTCTCGCCACTCGCCTCATGTCTTTCTCTTCTTCTTGCCCTTCATCTGCACAGGGGTCTCCACAAAGCTCTGGAGTCAGATACTCGTTAAGAATGCGGCAGAATTTCCTCCCACGCACTCATTGCCGCCATCTGATGTCATGAGAAAGTACCGCCACTGCATCCCCTGCCTGTTAGAAGGGAACAGAGAGATACTATTGTAAGGCGATTGCCTGATCAATCTCCGTTGCCATCACAATCCCCATTTTGATTTTGTCAGCATTAGAAGATTCGAAAGCGTCGTTTCGAACCAGGCGTACCAAGATCACTATGAAGCGCCGTCGTAGTGAAAGCGTTCCTCCCCATATGAGAGTCTTTGTCATTGTGTGCGCAATCAACTTATCAATCATGCTTATCTCGATATACTGCTTACAATTATCTTATTTTTCTTGTGTATTTAACGAGAGAAAATGTAGTTTACAATGCTGTCAAGTATCGAAACCACACCTGGTAGCAGTGCGAAGATGTGCGCACGTTTCGCATGTGTGTAGATAAAATCTTCGCATACAAGAAATATCGTTATAAAGCCACCTGTGACGCAAATTCTGGCCGGAATTCAGGAGAAATTACTCATTCTATGAGCCAAAATGCGACCATGCGGGGAGCTGGCTTCTACTTTCCCAGGATCTAGCGACTTCAGCGCTGCTGTCTCTGGGGTTTGATGCATACCGCTCACTCATAGGAACAAAGCATTCTGGACACACGAAAAATACATTTTTATTTAAAAGTGTCCAGGAATTTCTGCTTTGCCACTCGCGCCCTTGGCCACATGAACGTCCTTCTCTTCAACAAGCCCATTCGTCACATAACTTGTGATAACAACTGCCTTTTCTGTGCACTACAGAGCCTAGAACTCGTACTGCAACGGCTAAACTTTTCATCTACAGTGCTTTGCAATGTCGCCATACACTGGCAGACTAAACTCCTACTGTCTAAACAATTAAAGATTAATTTGTTTTATTTGCTTTTCTGGTTGTTTCACGAAGCGATTTGCCTTTGGCTGGTTCGTGGCGTTGCTTACTTGCCACATTCTTCACTTGTACACGACGATAACAGACTTAACTTTCTCATAAGGTAAACTTTAACGCAAGAATCTGAACCCACGCGCCCTCACCAAAAGCCAGAAAAAACCAAACCCACTGTGAACGTATGCGTTAATATATGTTTATATTATAATTAAAATGTCAAACCCTCAGGGAAGAGTGATTTCCGAGTAGAATGAATTTGAACAACAACACTCTCTTGGAAAACAGATATTTTATCAATATCTGGTTACTCAGGCAAACATTAATGGCGATATTTACCCGCCAAGAAATGCGTCTCTAAGATGGCACATCTCGGTGAAATATTTTGGTTTTATTGTAAATCCGAAAGACCAAGTGGCCTATTGTCCATATATCACTTGTTTTTGTATTTTACGGTTGTGTCTACTGAAAGCCTATTAAAAAGAAGAGAAAACAACAACACCTGGAATATTGCCTGGCAACGATGTAAGACTGCTTGAAAAAACAAAATCATGACGCATGAACTCTCGGTAGAAGTTACATTCGAAATTTATATATAAAAAAAGCTTACAATAATTATTTTTTTTGTAACCAAGATTGCGGCTGCACGTCAAAATATTCTGTCAAAATCAAAAGAATTTTTTGCTGGGGCGTGCCAGGTGCTTTTCATCGGTTTGACACATAAAACACCCAGACTCGAGAAACTTCGAGAAAGCCCTTTGAAGCAGGGTGTCGAACCGAAATGTTTTTCGTTCCGGTTTTCGTTCCGGTTCAGGTAAAGCGGTTCAGCTCCGGTTCAACTCCGGAGTGAAAAAATAAGGGTTCAAACCGGTTCGAACCGGTTCGTACTCATATTCTACAAAAACAATTGACGACAGCAAAAGATAAACTATGCATATTTTATAAATGTGTTACATATAGAAGCAAAGGCTCACATTACTGTGTGGAAAGAACAAGCTAGTGCTGGGGCACCTCGGGACGTGGGTAAAAGCGCAGTTCAATGTCAAGCAGCTAACCGAAGAAGCAGGACGTCGTCATGCATATTCGGGGAAACACGGCACCTCTGAGACGATATAACTTCAGTGCAGAAAAGGCTCGCTGCACGCTGACCTGGGTCGCAGGCACTCCCAGGGCTACTTGCGCCAATGGGTAGAGTTCTTGATGGCGTTCCCTTCTCTCCTCCCAAAAACGTAACACGTTAGCGGCCTTTGAAAGCCGCGGCTCCTTGTCTAAGAATGCTAAAAAAAACTGTGCGCCTGGATGTTTGTGTTTCTGAGGAGAAAACGTTTTGGTCCTTGCAGTCTCTGCTACCAGAGATCAAAGCTGTCTTGCTGTTTTCTGTAACTGTAACTGTTGTTTGAATCTACCCTTCCCTTACCGATGCTTGACTTTAATTTCGGACATTTTATTAAGTCCGCTGAGCCATTTTGAAAGCAGATTATATGCGCCACAGTGTGGCAACAAGTGCAGGTTCTAAAATATTCATCGGCCTTTCTATCGCTCTCTTATCCGATCAGTTGTACAATGAAATCAGGGCGTTTAAAATAAATTGCACACAGCTCTACAAAATTGAAGACAAGAAACACCAAACAAATATTAAACTGAAGGCAAAAAAAAGGACAAAGAGAGGTGAAAAGCCAACTAGCCCAACTCACTGTTTCGCCACCTAACAGGCTCATTCATCTGTCACTTTTGCTGGCGTACGAATTGGGTATTTTCTTTGATAAGCCATTTCCGCTCGCCAAGAAAAGATTAGGACGGATGTGGGTATTTGTTAAATAAATACATAAGACCAGAAATCCCTGAGAATTTATAGTTACTGTGCTCATTTCGTTTCAGTTCTCGAGACGAACTTTATAACTTATGAAGAAGACCGTTATGCGAAAACCTGATAATGGAACATCACAGAGCTTTCCGCCACCAATTTTTTGCGCTTTTTGACTTCCCACATAAACGAAACACCGCAAAAAGAATTGATCAGATTTGTCCAGGAACGAAAAAATAATTATTTCGATCCATTTCAACTCCGGTTAGCGCGAAAATAATTTGTTTTCTTTAATTTTTTGTTTACTTTTCAGGTTACTATGTTTTTTGCCCCGCACTTTTCACTCAACCTGACTTCGCGTATGAACCGAAAACCGCATGAAAAACATATCGGTTCCGCTCCGGAGCGAGAAAAATTATTTCGTTCCGGGTCAACTCCGGTTCGCGCGAAAATAACGGTTTTTTCCGGTTTTCGGTTCACGGTTCGGGTTCGGGTTCGGTTCAATACCCTGCTTTGAAGGCTTTCACGAAGAATCAATTTAAACGTGTTTCGTGTAGGTAATTCTACCGTATGCAATAATTTTAGGAATTTTGTTTTTAGACGGATGGCGGAGGTTACTCATCAGATATACGCACTAGCAGGGCCTTTTTATGACTGAACATTGAAGAATAAAACTGCGGTAAAAATTACCGAAAAGGGTGTTCCCTTACAAAATTATGTATGGACACTCCTAGGACGTTCTATAGAGCAACGTCCATAGGCAGAACATAAGGCATCTATGGGCAGACCACGACTGCTGTTGCCTTCGTGAAGTCGTCCTATGGCTGCCCTATAGAATATAGGCCAACGGACGTTCTATGGACGTCCTATTCTATAGACGATATGAGGTCATCTTATACCCTCTCTATAGTAAGACACCACATAAAGTCGATAGGGACTCTATAGGGTGTCTACACGGGGTCTTTACGGTGTCTACAGGGTGCCAGCAGAGAACCCATACGAGGTCTACAAAGAGTTCCTAGGGGGTCCACAGGGGAGCCATAATGGGTCTACACAGGGTCCTCATGGGGCCTGCAAAAAAGTCATACAAAGTCTACAGGGAGTCCCTACAGGGTCCGTAGAAAAGTCACTGAGTGTGCAGGGGGTCCGCTACGGGGTCCGCAACGACCAACGTTACTAGAACAAGTCAGTTGGAGAAACTGCCAAAGAGCTGGCTTTGAAAAAGCGGCACCGATCCGCACTCGAAAACCAAACTAATTACGATCGCAACGCCGCCATTTCTCCTGCCGCTGCCATTCGGAGAACTGCACGACCGCGTGTATTGGTTAGGGAGCATCGATTTTTGAGAGCGTGTGACTGTTGTTTTATTTTGGCTTAGATCGGCCATTTTGCCGCCGAAACATATACGGTAGAAGGCGTTTCAGGGATGCCAACCCCCGTCACCCAGGCGGACGCGGCGCGAATTTCCACCGAAGTTAGGACGCACCCAGGTCGGGACGGGCTACCTGAAATCGCCGGTGAGGCATGGCAGTATAAAAACAGTATCAATCGTGCCGCAAAACCCTATAACCTCAAAGTTTGTGCCAACATCACGCTCCTGTCATTTTGTACTAATCTCCAATAAAGGTTTCAACAAAAACAGCTTTTTTTCATTTGTTTTTACGAAAAAAGGTGCTTTGTAAAAGTTAGTTTTATGAGTGTAGGGCCCTTAGGGGTCTGCAAAGAAGCCATACAAGATCTATAGGGAGTGCGTACGGGGTCCACAGGGAAGTCACACAGGGTCCTTATGGGTTCTGCAGAGAAGCCATACAGGGTCTGCATGGAGTCCCTATGGGGTCCATAGAGAATCACTCAGTCTGCAGAGGGTATTCGCAACTTTGAGTGGTGCTGATACCGCGGTGTGAGAATCGCGCTTTCTAGCTCCTGGATGATTGGCCTCATAATAAAAGGACTTGCTACACCTTCCTAACGTGAAAAAAATGTAAAGCTCTGATACTGCTCGAATATAGCATAACTAGAATTACTTACGCGACGCAAACCCAGCCTCGTACCGCTGTTCAACGACGATCATTCAGATGACCGCCATTTTGATAGGCACCAGTGCGCCCCCTATGGGTTGTGAAAATTGCGAATATCTATGGGGGTCGGGCCGCAGAGACCCACATACACCTATACTCTGTTTCATACTTAGCGTTCAACGCTGTATAAGCTACTGGCGCGAGGGTGGGGCTTGATCTCGTTGATTATTTGCAGGCGTTCTCGCGCAAACAAAACCATAGATAAAGCCACGCGCTCCCGCCTGTAGCTCTGACAGCGTTGCACACTAAGTATGAAACAGAGTATACCTCCCACTGAGAAAGTAATGGAATTATTCCGCTATGTACTGAACACTTCCATCTCTCAGTGAATATACCCTGAGGTTGTACATGCCTCCGGACATCAATGTAACATATTGATGATTGGCGCTTAATTAACAAACTCTTTTCTCGGACACCTCCCTACATCTAAAGAAAACATCTACCCGTCCTCTCTTTAATAATTTACCTATATAGAGCGCACACCATAGAGAGGCAATAGGACGGTCATAGACTTACCAGGTCCATAGCATCGAAATTGAAAGGAATGAAAAAGTTTTTGTTTCGCGGATATCCCAATAGCCTTCTAGTGGACCGTCTATGGCAAACCAGCGGTCTATAAAGGGCCCAAGAACTGTCTGCACGAATTCATAGAATATACATAGGGGTAATAGAACGGCTAAAGTATAGACATAGGACGTCCACACATATTTTTGTAGGGGTTGAATACGAGTTATAATGTCTCACGCTCTGATTACATGATCCTCGCGTGACCCAAAATAAAAACGTGCATTTCCTCGAGAGGAGCCTAATATTAAAACAAAATAACGGTATGAACGTGAGGTAGCACGACATACTTGCTTGCATATCAGCAAGGTTGTTAGCTGCAATCCAAACATTAGCATTGTACCCTACCAAAGAGACCCTCGGCAATGGCGTCTGTCAGCTTTGTGTTCATTTTAAGTGCGGCTGCATCGTGTGAGTATCAATATCGTAAACTAAAATATGCATCTTTATAAGTTTGTGCCTAATCTAGGTTTGTAGTATTTTATATCCGTTGAAGCGGTTGCTACCCTAATCCTGCGTTTTTTTTTTTTTTTTGTATGCGTGAATAGTTTCGTAGGGAATGGGAAACGCCATTGCGTTCTTATACTCACAAAGCCTGGCCGTTCGACGACGGAGCCGTAGAGTACCCGGTCGCAGGTTTGGAGTGCGAGGATCTCGTAGCACAGAGCATCAAAACAGCCATTTCTCGAGGAACCTGGACGTCACTGCACAGCTGTTTCAGCGGTCAGGACCCGAAACAAACTTGTTCGCTCGGGAGAAGTGTGTTTCGGTGCCTGGCCGCAGTGGGGCGCCAGTCACGTGGCTCTCCTCTCATCCGTTGTCTGCCGCTCCACCTTTCCCATTTCGGCGGCCGCATCTCGTGGCTATCTGCCAGGCTTTGCGAGTTTCTAGGAGGCTATGGAAACGCACAAGGACGACCAGTGCCTTGACGATGCACTTTTTGGTGCTGTTGCTTGAGTGTTGGCCGCGGTCGGACTTAATATTAAATTTAGTATAGTATGCTCAAATCATGAATATCTCGTCAACGTTGTTAGTATATGTGAATATTGAGATGGCGCAATATTTTGACTTTCTGCCTGTTTTCCAAAATTGGAGCCATTAATTTTTATTCATTACCGTAACGCTAGGGTTTTAAGCAAAGAGACTGTTAACGACATTGAGGACTACTCACATTTTTACCGAGTACGCTTGAGGCGTCATTGAGTAGCTCGTGTTAATAAATTGCTTAAGCATATGAACTCAAATTTTATCAATGCATCAATTAAGTTCGCTCGGTTAAGCTTCATGTTCAATGTTTTGTTTTAAGTCGGTCAGAATCGGAGATATAAATATGCACATAGCAATAAAATAAAATGTTTCCCATTTACGCTGGTGTAGAAAAAGACCCGCACAAGCAATTTATAGCTTGATATATATAACAAACACAACGTTCTGACACATCTTTTTTTTTTATTTCGTTTAAAAACTGAACACGCACTTCGAAGATAGTGGTGACTTAAATGCGAAAGCAATGACCACCCATAAAGCGAGCCGACGTCATCAGCTTTGAAGCGGCCCCAAACGGCACCTGAACTCCTTTCTCCAAGTGAAGCCGCGATGTGGTGGCTCCCAGGTTTGGAACCACGCGAAAAGCCTAGCCAAATGGCAGCTAGTTTCCTCGATTACAAGAGAGCGGAGTGAAACTGATGAATGTCGGCTTCAGGCCCATTGGCTCGCGCGCGTCATAGTTTCAAGGAACGAGGCTCCCATTGGCCGCTGCGCGTCAGTTTCAACGACAGCCACACCATGGCGCTCTGTGTACGCGCCGCCAGCGCGCCGGTAACACGAAGCGCCCAAGGTCAGAGCGGCGAGGAGAGAGCGCGCTTGGCCGTCGACGCAGATACGCCGCAGACGAAATAAGAGAGCGGAAGAACGGCATGCATGATTTCGCATTCACAACTAATAAGAAGCGCTTAAATGTTCCCCGAGCCTTTTTCCGGCTTGCGTTGGCTCGCCAAGCGCCTGTACCTCAGGACACTTTCCGGACAACAATCCGTGGCAATGGAGTTTGAAGGAGTAGACCCTGGCACCAAGTAGACAAGCGATGATTTTAGCACCATTCCGAATCATTCGAAACAAAGGGGAAAATCCATGTTCGAAAAAAAGGATTAGAATTAGACTAGTGCCGTCTCAAGTATATATTTATCACGCTAGGCGGAGATTAGCTGAGCTGAAAACTGTCATTGTAAGTTGGCTAATTACCAGAAAGGTGATAATTTAAAAAAAAAGATTGTTGGCTTTACGGGTAATATTGAAATCACAATATTGACTGAAATTACTATTATAGCCAGCGCGCTTGAAAACGTTGGACGAGATACTTACTGCTGTAAGGTGGAAATGAACGCAATATATGTACTCGTGGTTTGTAACATATGTTCTACGTTACCCTTAAAACACGTCCAGTTAATTCCCGAAACACGGTTTCGGTTGACTCTCGGCTTTAAACCAGATACTGTAATATAGGTAGATTTATGGTCGCTACAGTGGGTCTTAACGTTTGTGAACCAGGAAAGCCGGTGCACGGGCTCACACCACGCAAATGAGACGTCTGTACAACTACTGCGACGTGTGCCACGAACAAATGTCGGTGTCCCGTCATTTAGTATGCAAAGTTCGTAATCGTCCACTAATTCTAGTAGTTCCCTTCCACGCCGTGCTGTTCTTGCACTACCCCAAGCTGCATTATGAGCATTCGAGTCACCCGCCACTAAACTTAGTAGATGACATTGCCTGATGATAGTACTCAATCTGTCAACATCAAAGGAGCGTGATGGAGCAACGTATACAGCGATTACGATGGGTGAAAGTTTTCTCTTACAAACAGTTACGCTGACATACTCATTACTCGGGTGTGATTAAATGCTATGCGACACATATGTTTAATATTTTCAAAGATCAAGAACTACCCGACTAGTGACAAAGCCTCGATTTAATAGACAGATCTCATCAGCCAATTTGACTACGCCACCGCTGCCGCAAATCATCCATGGAACTTAAGTCATTCTGCACGCGCAACAGCCTTACTGGACAACTGCGCGTGTGGAGCACGAGACGGCACGAGCCCTCGCATGCACGGTCGTCTGCGACCCGCGAATTAAAGTTATGGTGGCGTTGCGCATGCGCCGAACACTTGTGTATGTGTGTAAAACTTTTATTGAGCCTGCAGCAGTGGCCCTAGACTACCGGACGCGGCCTCACGTCGTCGCTAGCACCCTCCGAGAACTTTGCCTCTCTATGAGTGCCGCGATCTGCTGGACGGCCTGTAGTTGTACCTCGTAGTTGTCGCTTTCGGTGGCGTCTTTGAGTTCCGGTGGAAGGTCCGCCTCTTGGCTTGCTTCCCGTCTTCTTTTGGTGCAGTCCCACGCGATATGCGCAAGCGTTGCCCTGTCGCCTTTACATAACGTACACACGTCGTCCTGGAATAGGTCTGGGAGAATATGCTTCCCTATTACTGGGGTGAACATCCATCTTGTTTGTAATTGTCGAAACACCACCGCCTCCTTCCTCGTCAGGTTGGGGTGGGGTGCCGGTAGTAGCTGCCTGTCTAGCCTGAATGTCCTAAGCATTTCTCCATACTCACGAGGTTCGTAATGTGATGACTGGCTGCCGGCTCGGTCTCCCAACGCGCGAGCCATGGCGTCCGCCACCGCATTTCCCTCCTCGTGAGCAGGGTACTATTTAAGTGTTACTTCCCCGCAACTCTTATTGTCCAGTGTCCTCGCTGCGGCCTGACTAATTCGTTCTGCCATGAAGTTTCTTAGCGCCCTCATAGAGTCACTGAGCACCACTTTCACTGTTGGCAGGGAGCCCGCCAGTGCGATGGCCACCTCCTCCGCTACGCGCACTTCTTGAGTTCTGATGCTTGCCGCTGTCACTAGTTCACCGTCCTTCGCACGCACCACTGCCGCCACGAAGTGGTCGCCGTGTCTTTCTGCGTCGACATGGACCGTGCCGCTGTCTTTCCCGTGTTCCCTGGTGAGGGCCTGGGCCCTCGCCTTGCGTCTGTCTTCGTCGTGTGCCAGATGCATGCGTCTCGGTATTGGCCGAATATCCAGCCTCCCCATCACCGTCGAGTCCACCTGTCGATCTTCTGGGCCTGTTTGGGCCCCTATCTTCAGTTTTCTTAGCGTTTCCCTTCCCGTTCTCGTTTTTTCTAGCCTGGCGACCTGAGCCGTTCGCTGAGCCACGATGACCTCTTCCAGCCTGTTGTGAACCCCCAGCGATTCCATCTTCTTGGTGTTCGTGCTGGCGTAGAGGCCCAGTGCATTCTTGTAGGCCTTCCTGATCATGCAGTTCAATCTCTTCTTTTCGTTGTACTTCCAGTTGTGGAAGGCTGCGATGTAGGCGAAGTGGCTGATCACAAAAGACTGGATCATGTGCAGGAGACTATTCTCCCGCATGCCCCCCTTGCGATTCGCCACCCACTTGACGAGCTGTATTGCCGCATTTGTCTTGTGTTCTAGCTTGTGTACCGTCTCCGTGTTCTTCCTGGTCTCGTCTACTATCAGGCCCAGGATCCTGATCTTCTTGACTCTGGGGATTACCTGTCCCGTTCCTGTTTGGACGGTTAGCAGGTTCCAGGTCCTTTTCTTCGGGTTGATCACGAGTAGCTCTGATTTGCTCGGAGAGCAGGCCAGGCCCGTGCCCTCCAGTTCCTCCTCGTTGGATAACACCGCTTCTTGCAGCTCGTGTTGCGCTTGTTGTTCTTCGTCCCTCACGGACCTCAGCGTGATGTCGTCGGCGTAGATCGTGTGGCGGACCGATTAGGTTTCGAGTCGACTCGCAATCTTCGTCATGACCAGGTTGAAGAGGAGCGGAGAACTAACTACAACGTCGATTTTCTAATAAGCATCCCTTCAACAACAACACATTTACACTCTTTCTTTGACAATAACATGTTTGTGTGCGCACTCTTTAGCGATGTCGCTAAGGCGTTCGATTCCGTAAACCATAACATTCTTTTAGACAAGCTCTACAGAGTAGGCTTTCGTGGCCCATTTCATGCATTTTTAAAAAACGTTTTGTAATAAATCGTACCCAAGGTGTTTCAGTAGATAACGTACGCAGCTCGTTCGCTTTCTTAACTTCCGGAGTTCCACAAGGCTCCATTTTGTCTCCATTATTTTTTAACATCTAAGTAAATGATATTCCAGCCTCAACTTCCAAACTATCATCAATAAGATATTTTTCTCGACATTTAGTTTACGAGTGCGCAATTGAAATGCTTCAGATTGATGTCGCTAAAATAATGGACTGGTTTTTCGCCAACAAGCTTTGAGTGAATGCTTCAAAAACGAGCTGGTCAGCTTTCATAGCCCTTTAAAAAAATGTAAGCTTGAATGCTTCAAAAACGAAGCTGGTCAGCTTTCATAGCCCTTTAAAAAATGGAAGCTTGACTTCTCAGCTATTTCTCCACAACTCCAATTGCTCATGCTATAATTGTACACCGTTGAATACGTTAGCTCCGTAAAGTATTAGACCTTAACTTTGACAGTGATATCTCATAGAACTCTCACATGTCATATATATGCCAACGATTGAGAACTGTCTCTTGTCTGCTTTACAATATCAAATCATTTTTACCTTTGTCATTATAAAGAACATTATGTACGCGTTAGCCTATAGTACACTAAGGAATGGCGTGAGCGTATTTTTTAACTGTCCGCTCGTTTGGCACTCAAGAATTGGTCGTACGTTAAAGGAATTCTGAAAGTGTAGCATACAACACACATATTTCATCTAGTGCGAGCTTGTTCGCTTCGCTTAAGTTACCACGTTTTCTCTCACTCTTTCTTTAACGGTAATTTGGCGACACTTCTGAAAGATTGAGTTTAAGGTCTTGGTCAGTCCATCTCGTGAATTTAGATCTGTTCTGCGTTTTCAATCTCCTCGAGTGAGAACTCACTATGGCGAAAGCATGCGTTCTTTTATATACCAAAAGTTTTTAACGGCGTTCCAGCTGCTCTGCTTCAAACAAAATGTTGAAAGCCTCTCTGAGAACATGTTCTCCGATGTGGCTAGATAGTAACTTTGTTTCCCCCATGTCGTTATTTTCTTTTTCTTTTGTAGTATGGTGCTGTACGTGCTTTTTGCTGTATAATCACTGGTCATGCCAATGACGACTGCATTTATTGCGTGGAGTTTCGTTTTCTTCGACACTTTGCTTGACTGTTTTCTTCTACTGAAAACTGTTTTCTTCTACTAATCACAGGCAGCTGATTCTCAGCTGCCTGTGATCTCTGGAGTGCCCCACCAAAAGCGTTCTCGGACCCTTACTTTTTTTAGTATATATTAACGACCTCCCAGAAAGTATTAATTACGTCAACAATTAGGCTCTTTGCCGACGATTGTGCTATCTATCGAAAATATCTTCCCCAACCGATCACTTAATTCTCCAAAACGACTTGAACATAATCAACGAGTGGTGTGTTACCTGGCAAATAAAAATAAATTCTAGTAAATGTCGCGTATTAACAGTTACAAACAAAAAAACATTGTGATCTTTCCAATATTCAATTTAAACCAGCTTATTGAAAATGCACCATCGTATAAGTACTTAGGGTTCATTTTACCACAACTTGCCCTGGAAAGCGCACATAGAGAGCACAATCGCAAATGCATCTAAGAAGCTCGGTTTCTTAAACGCAACATGCATTCCGCTCCACAACAACGAAGCTACTAGTTTATAAATCAATCATCCTTTCCAAACTAGAAAATGCCAGTATTATATGGAATCCTCACCAAAGATATTTAACTTTAAAACTATACCTCTGTAGAATAAAGCTGCGCGATTCATTTGTCACGAGTGCTCCACCTTCACAAGTGTCACAGACTTAAGATAAGCTTGGCTTAGACCCTTTAGAGATTCGGCGGAAAATTGCTCGTTTATGTATTTTATCAAATATATTACGACGGATCATTATTCGAACATTTCTCTGCTCCCGCCGGGTTCATATCTGCTAGACTTGATCACTCTTTCAAAATTGAACCCATTAAATCACGTACTAACCTGTTCATGTTTTCATCACTCTTTTTTGCCATAAAGGAATGGAAGAGTCTCCCCAGTGATCTTGTCGTTTTATCTGACCCGATATTGTTTCAACAGAGTTGCGAAGAGTTGTTTTGTTTACCTGATACTCTATGACGGTTTTGTATTATTGTTAACTTCAGTGTTCGTACTGTTCGAATTCCACAATGGTGTGCGATTCATTGCAGGTTTTCCTCTTTTGTACCTTTGGCGTTTTTGTTGTTGCCATGGTCAATAGTTGTTTGTTTGTTTTTCAAAGTTTCTCATATATGTGTAAGTCACAACTTCTCCCCCCTTCTTGTCATTCCCCCCTCATGTAATGCATCAATAGATGCTTTTGAGGTCAATAATGAAATGAAATAACCTGTTTTCTTTTCTTTTTTTTTCTTTCTTTACTGAACATATCAAATAGCATTTGAGGAGAAAGACTCATAAATTCAAGAACTGTGTCTTCATATGGATTCATACACAGTTTTGAAAATACTCATGCATGAGAGTTTTCTTTTTTTTTTATTGGGAAATTTTGTTTTATGACTTTAATGATTGGTAATTGACACAGTGATCAAGACAGCGTCTGCTGCAGTTTCATCTTCACTGCTTCAACCAAATCACTGAAACAAACTTTCCGACTACATCCTGTCAAGTCGATCATCTGTATGTTATTTGCTGGTTTCTTTTCTTTTTTTTTTTCTGCCCGTGGTGTTAGTCCGTGCGAACTTCCTTCTTGTATTTTCCAGTGAAGGGTCTGGTCCCACAAGTCCCTGATGGCTTTGATCGGACCCGACACTTAACCGTCTATATCTGCACTACTGATTGCATTTATTATTATTATTATTATTATTATTATTATTATTATTAATATTATATTACTATTATTATTAGTATTATTATTATTATTAATAGACTATCCTTCGAGTCAGAGCTCGGCGCTCTCGTCTCCTTCTGTCCCTGAGTTTGCCAGGAAGCGTATCCCACGAAAGGGGCCATTGGATGTTGAGCGTTCTCGCAAGATCGCGAGGAACGCGTCTGAGCGATAAGGGTGTCGAAACCCGCACCAACATTTCGTCAAACTGGCGACAGTCTCTGCGCGTGAAACCTGCAGCCTCAATTCCATGCAAGTGGAACGCCAATCCGCCGAAAAACTGCCCTTCGATAGATGGGGCAAGGCAGGAGCGAGCGAGGTATACGTCCTTCCGATTTCCAGTGGAACGTTTTAACTATACGCGGGCGTTGCTGGTATGCCGTGTTTACCCCGACTGCCTGGAACGCGTCTTGGACCGCGGCGTGCTTAGAGGTGTATGCGGAGCAAGTCGTCTGCTTCTTGCGCAGGAGTTACGGTGACGTCAGAAAGGTGCCGAGCTCTGATTGGTTCCGATTGAAGGATAGAGGTAGACCTTAAAGCAAGCTGGCTCGAGGTCTACCCACTATCCTTCGATCAGAAACCAATCAGAGCTCGGCGTTCTGACGTCACCTGCAAAAGAAGCAGACGAACTTGCTCTCCGCATATCATACATACCGGGTATCGAAAGGGGTTCCGGAGTGGCAACAAAATGACGCCACGTGAGCCGGCGTGTCATGTAGTGTTTACGGCGACGGGGGTCGGGTGTTTACGGGCCGCGTTTGCGCCGGTTCTCCTCCGCCGACAATTCGCGCATGCGCATAAACCGATCTGCGCATCATGGGCCGAGTTGCCCACGCTGTCGGACGTCGCGATCCTGCGGCTGGTTGCGTAAGTTCCGGCCGAAAGGACGAGTGAACGTGTGTCGCTGTTGTCGTCGCGTCCTGGTTGCTTCGGTGGGCCGTCAAGCTGGAGAGCGATCCGCGGCAGAACTGACGTCCGCGCCGCCTCCGCTGCTCCGTGCCAACGCCAGAATTGCGGCAGACAACAGCTTGACACAAAGGGGACGTCATAAGGGGAAAAGCGAAAAACAACATTTCAAAACGTGGCAAAAAAGAAAAGTCTAAATTGAATACGCGTTTTAGGCACCGTATAGCGCAACGCCGATAAAATGAGCCGCGTCTGACATGGGGAGCTGTAACACGCGACTTGCGGCGGCCGTATTGCCTCAGCGTTAGCCTATACAGGGAACTGGCTTTCCCAGAAATACCGAACATGTTCTGTGTACCGAAAGTAGAGATTGTCTAATACCACATTTTTGAACGCCAATCGAATGCGAGTATTAAAACATTGACTGGGAAGCGAAATAAATATTATAGAATACAAATATTTCCGTTTCACGTGAATTGAGCCAAGGCAGAAATTATTCCCCACCAAACTGGCTATAAAAAAAAAAAAGAAGAACAGTTATGTTACACGAGAAACATTTCAAAGAGGGCCATAAAAAGACGAGCTGGGAACGGCATAATGCAACGCAGCGAGCAATGCAATGACTACTCATTTATTCGAATATAGATTAATGTACTTTAAAATGAAGAGTGAAATAATAATCGTAGACAAAGAAGGACGAACTACAATAGTGAGCAAAAGTTTCCAAGCCCGTCGAAGCCCCCGAGATGCTCGGACACGTCAGCCGTTTCCCCGGTTACCCCGGTGCAAAGCAGTGAAGCTTCACGCGAGCGCGGCGGAACCAAGCGGAGAAGCTTCAAGCGAGAGCGCTGCACTGGTGCGAAGCAGTGACGATGACGCGAGAAATCAGGGAACGCTGAAGCCGTTATTCGTAATTTTTCTAATACTCGAAACACTCTAACAATTGAAAAAATGAATGTACACCGCGAATCAAATAGCATAACACTCTTCTGGAATTTTTCGAATTTCCTCATATTTGCGCACCGAAAAACGTTTTATTTTTTTTTTTATGTTCAAAGCACGTCTCTAATTTTTTCTCAGCGTCTTCGGTATCATCCGCAATGTGTCCGCAAGCAGTACGGAGAAACCGCTGCTCTCGTGTTACATATAAGCTTTCAGGCCTCGTGGTTCGTATAAGTGTACTACTCGGAAGGTTCAAGTTACAAGCAACAAATAGGGACACGTTAGGTGCGCCTTGATAGACACAGGAGTTCAACGATACTTGTTCATGGTACCGAGTAAACTTGCATGCGCAAACATTTGTCCACTCTTTTGTGCACGCGTCTTCTGCGTTTGCGCGTACAAGTTTACGAGAGCTCAAGTTTGCGAGCGATTGGCACCGTTCGAGGAAAAAATGTCTTCGAAGAACGAACAATGAAGTATTTGACGTTTCGTCGAACTTAATGCATATACAATCCCGTCATGGCGGAGATAGGATGCGTCCGACGCATTCTCTATCCACCACTTCGGGAGGAGAGGTCGCACGTGCGCAGAATTCCTCTCGTCCACGACGGCGCACCTTTTAGGTGGAGGGGGAAGACTGTGTAAATTGTCAGCGCCATCTCTAAAGTCGGTGTTACACCAGCCATTTCCACCTCAGCAGAGCGAACGCATGGAGAGAAGGTCGCCTCCTCTCCAGCCTTCACTTTGCTAAAGTGGAAGGGAGAAGCTTTCCCTGAACTCTAAGCCCCGCCGTAGGGCTAAACAGTATGACGTCACGTAGTGGAGGCCAGCGCGGGCCACATATTGGACACAAGTGTATGTCAGCGTTTTGCAGGTGCTCTCGTTAACAGTCAGAACCGAACCGAAAGCTGACGCAGCAATCGTGTTCTCGCTCTCGCTTCTTGTAGGTGACAAAAAAGCTTCATTCTATGGTTGCCTAAATTATTTGGCAAGCGAAAATTGAGGGCGTATTCGATGCCCTTAACCGGATGTCTTTCGTGCAGCGGCACAAGCGGTTTTTAAGGCGAAAGCCTTATTTGCCCCACTGACGGAAAATTTGGAGTAAATGGCCATAAAAATGCGATTGCTTGGCACGCGCCGCTCTAACGTATGCTCAAAAACGACGCTGTCCTCGGTGTCGTCCTTGCGGTCGGCCTAGAAGTCGTCCTAGACCTCTAGGATGACCTCACTTGTCACAGTACGTGAAAAACAAGCGTCGTCGGCGTAGTCGGCGTTGTTCCCGAAAGATGGCCATCAAAATACGTCATCAAGCGTCATCAGCGTGATGTCATTGAGCGTTATCATACGTCATCAGCGTGACGTCACCACTGGAGCGCCGTGTGCAAAAGGTGCGCTTCGGACTTCACCTGTGCTCGTTGTGTGCTTCGTGCGATGGACTGTGAAACGGCCGCGTCTACATCTACGGCAACTACGCCACAGCATCCTTAGGTGTCCTTTTCTAGGCGTCGTTCTCGACGTCGTCCTAGACGTCGTCCTTGTCTTGCTTTCGCCTTCCTACATGTAAGCAGTCTTAAGTGAATTCGTGTAATTTTTTTACTCTTCCTTTTTGTTTTATCGTTATTAAAGTACCAGAAGCTTTTTGACGGAACCCTCCAATCCCAAAATTGTGTACGCTCGTGCATTTCCCCCTAAATTTAGCGGGGAAATCAACGTCACGCGGCATATACGCCAATTCAGTTTCCTGTTAAATTGTACGGGGAAATCGATGTCACGTGACCTGACATCACGAGACGTATACACCAATTACGCTTCTTCGCTAAATTTAAGAGTAAAATTGACTTCACGTGACCATTCTAACAAGTCAGCTTCTCTGCAAAACTTAGCGGGAAAACTAGTAAAAATGTAGGTATTTCTTCACTCTCCGAAACGACTGTTTAATCTGTTACTTAAAACGATCAATCCTTGGTTACTGCGCTTAATTCATTTTAGGACATTAGGGATACAGGTAGCTGTTAGTTTTACAGCGGAGCTGTTAAGGGCTAGTTTCCCCAGTTTCGTGTCCGTGGACAAATAAATCTCGACACAACCCTCGGGATAGCTACCGCCATCTATGAGCGATTGCGGCAACCAGACAGCCGGCTTGCCGGCTGTCTGTTTACTGCCGTCGCTCATAGATGGCGGAACACAGTGCAGTCACCAGAGTGGAAAGGTTGCAAGTTTTTTCCCTCCATCTCTCATTTTTTTCTTCGTCTTCTTTACTTCTGTCAAGCGCCGCATTAAATTAGGTGACGGGACATCTTTTCGCTCTTTGTACCGCGGCCAATTGACGACAGGTCTCGGGGGTGACAGAGGACTTCAAACAGGTCCCGACGGACAGGGAAAGAACAAAAACAATGAACACCCTTCAACCGGATGTCAGCCCTAGTCGGTGCGACGAATGCATGACCGAACATATCTCTTCCGGCACGACCGCTGTAAATCATTCCATTTCACTGTCGACGCACGCGCGTCGAACGGGGCGTAAAAAAGTTTGATTCATCTCCTCGTCAATGAAGAGCGCCGAACCATTCATTATGCATTGAAACAATGGCCGCTTCGTCTCCAGATTGATGCGTAGCGTCGTGGAAGGCCGATGGTGCCAAAGCATGCGAAGTAGGTACACAAAAACACGAGCATGCTGCTGCGCACAGCGCTGGCGCTGCAAGGACGCGCGTGCATGCATGGAGTATTGACGTATCTACACTAAACATAACGAGAGAAAAACATGGAAGCGTGCATACGTTAAGTACAGAACAAAGTAAAAGCTGGACATCAAACCCTGGAAAACTGAAGTAACCAACAGCGATGTACGTACAAATCAAGACACAGTCGGCACAGACACACGTGTCAGGAAAGACACAGCCTCAAAGAAGTGCAGCATGCATGCACGCAAAAAATTGGGTTGTGGGGATATTTATACAGCGAGTCGTTGGTCAGCCATTTTTAATGTTGCGACGAGTCACTCGCTGTAGATGAGCAATTTAGCCAGTGCAGTACAACCGCTAGCCTGGGGTCTTTAACGTGCACCACGCAGTAGTGATACACGACCGCACGCCGGTACGATGCTCATCCAGATCGAAACGGGCAGGGGTGGGGATTGAACCCAGGATCCCTGGGTTCTGCAGCGCGAGCTTTCGCTCCACGTGCTCCGAGCTGGTGTGCGCTAGACCACTCGGCCACCGATCCCCCCCGCATGCACGCAATGGTACCGTTTGCATGCTTGCAGTTCCTCGGTGCTCGTGAAGTAAGCACGAGTGATTGCAAGCGCATGCCAAAGATACATTCGCGCGCGTGTTGCCCGTGTTTGAGGCTTGTCGGTGTCGGTTGTTTCTGTTTGTCGCTCTAGTTGAACTCGGCCATTATAGAGAATCGGCGCCACATCCCCCATTTTCTTGTGGGCGCGTCGCCATTTTGGTGCGGTAGTTACGATTCTAAAAAAAAAAAAAAAAAAAAAACGACTTCATGGCGCTATCTAGCCACGAAATGAGCTGCGCATAGAGTTTCGGCACTCCGTTCCCCGAGATTGTTGTGGGCGCCGCCATTTTGGTGTTTGTAGAGAGCAGAACGCAACTGCCGATCGACATGATTCAAAAAAGCGACTTCCTCAGCATTAGATTCGGTGTTATGAAGCTCATGTAATATTGCTTTTCGCTATCGCGAATCGTTTAAACCTTTGTGGAGGACGGAAAAGCGTTTCCTGTGATTTCAGAGCAAGCTTGAGATAACTGGCAACCATGATTTTAAGTCACGATATGGCCAAGTGTCGTTACTCTGAAGTGTAGCTTATTTAGTGGCACTAACGCTGTCAGAGCTGCTGGCGCGAGCATGGGGTTTGATCTCGCAGATCATTTGCACGAGTTCTCACGCAAACAAAACCATAGATGAAGCCACGTTTTCGCGCCAGTAGCTTTGAGAGCGTTGTATGCTAAGTATGAAATGGAGTGTATTGGCGACGAGATGTTGCCGTGGTGCCCTCTTTAGGTTCCTATTGCTGACGTCACGACCAAGATTATTAAAGGCGAGCGACAAGTTCGATGGTGCGTAAAAGGTGCGGTGGAAGCCTAGACATCACGTTCTCCAGTCAACACCGTCGAAGTTGAAAGTTTGACTTTGCAGTTCCTTCTGCCGATGAGGGCAGAAATAAGCCTACTCAAGACGTCATTTGGCCAATCGTGGAAGGTGAAGCCCCTTCATGTTTTAAAAGTAGCGCAAGGTGCGTCCATGCATGAGGCACGTGCAACCTGCAGCCCTTGGGAAGATCATGGCGGCACAGCGCAGCACTGAGCTAGATTTCAGACGCCGTGTTCTTCCCAGAAGTGGCGCGCGGCACGTGTCTCGAGCATTTCCCCAACAATGAATGGCGCCACTTTTCCCGCGATAGAGGGGCTTTAGGGGAAGGCCGAAAAAAATTGGGTTGTGTGTATGTTTATACAGCCTAGAACTTGTCTGCTTAACGTGGATGTTTGGGCTAGTTGGTAAGACATGATAAAAACAAAACAGCGCAAAGACAAGGACGAAGTAGAAGGAACAACAGGACAACAGCGCTGACCAAACAAGATCCGGACTTCTGGAGGCAGGAGTTTCCGGCGAATGAAGAAGGCATGCTGTCCTTCTTCATTCGCCGGAAACTCCTGCCTCCAGAAGTCCGGATCTTGTTTGGTCAGCGCTGTGTCCTGTTGTTCCTTCTACTTCGTCCTTGTCTTTGCGCTGTTTTGTTTTTATTATTGGTCTGCTTCAACGGGCGACGAGCCTCCCAGCTGTAGATGAGCAATTTAGCCAGTGCAGTACAACCGCTAGCCTGGGGTAGTGATACGCAGTATTGATACACGACCGCACGCCGGTACGATGCTCATCCAGATCGAAACGGGCAGGGGTGGGGATTGAACCCAGGATCCTGGGTTCGGCAGCGCGATCACAGTGATGCTTTTAATCGCACACGTCGCCAATAGGCTGGGTTTACATGGATGCGATCGTAGGGCATTGAATCGAGCAGGGTCGCTAAACGTGTCAGACACAACTTTCTTCGTGTTATGACATAGCGGGGGGAGGAGCCGAAAGATTGCAGCGAAGTTTTTTTTTTTCTCACGAACCCGCAGATCCGTAGATCTTCGTGACGTTTTTCACTGCAAGGGCGAAACATCCCTAGCACTCCCTAGGCGCCGAGCTAGAGCAGCACGAGAAAGCACGTGGAGACGAACGTGGTTCGTATACGCATAATTTACTACGATGAAGATTATCAGCTGCGACCTTGATGTTCTCTAAAAAGCACAGCGGAGGCTTGGGTAATTGCATTCTAAAATCAACACCGTCAAAGTTGATAGTCTGATATCGTTCTTATTTCCGCCGATAAAGCAGAATTGACTAAAAAACGTCCCTGTCGTCCCTTTTATTTACCTCGGCCCTTTGAATCAGAGTGTAGCCCGACGTGGCTAGGTCACAACCAGCCTAAAGCCCCACGATATGTTTTCGTTTGTCTTGCAAGTAGCGTCAAATGCGCGAGCGCACGTGCACAGTAAAAATTTTAACACCCATAATTGTGTAAACAGGGTGTAAGAATGGTGTGAGTTAGAAAACACACCCATCTTACACCATTTTTACACGATTTTCAATTATTGATGGGTGTAACAAGGGTGTACGGACGATTCACACCCATCCTACACCGTTCACACACCCTACAGGTACATATCGTTCGTAAATTGTGTTAAAAGGGTGTTCGTCTTTCTCTTTACACCCATATCTACAGGGTGTGAGAGGGGTGTATCGGTGAAATGTCGGATTAACCCAAGGCATCAGTTAATCGAACTTTGTTACGACAAACAATGGCGATAAAGGCATCTCGACTGATCGTCACAATCAGGTATAGTTTGAAAGTCCTAATGAACTGCACGGGGTGGTCCTGATCGTCACAATCAGGTATAGCTTGAAAGTCCTAATGAACTGCACGGGGTGGTCCGACCGATTCAATTTCGGTACGTTGATGCGACCAAACGTGGAAATGTCAATTCGTGTGTAGGACGATACAGCCAAATAGAAAAGCGCCGTCACGCGCGAAAGCCGGATGTAGAGGTTGGAAAGTACGCGTGATCGATCCGCAATCGCGTATACTTCAAAAGGGGCGTATAAGTAGTCCTAGGGATGCTCGTGTAAATTTGAATTAACGAAAATAAAAAACCCGGGAAGTCTAAATGTGCTAGGAAGACTTAAGTAGCAGGAGTAAAACACAAATCTGCGTCTGGAGGGTGGTGTAGTTTTTTTGTTTTTTTTTTTTTTTTTCCTGTTTAACACATCATACAGATACATTCAGACACTGCACATCAGGCCCTAGAAAGGTTTCAGATCAACAAGATTGGTTGGACGCTTGGAGCCGTTATCGAGGGGTCGTCAGTTCAACTCACCTGACGGAAGCTATTTTTTTTTTCATTAGTCCGTTTTTGTATGATAGGAACATGAAGCCACACGCTAATGCGTCGTATGCTGTCACTGACGCCCGCAACTGCGCATTTAATCGGCCGCTTTCGCTACTCGCGTACTTGTCCAAACACCGTATTGAGGGTGTGAAACATTACACCCCTTTTCTAGGGTGTTTTCTTACACGAATAAGGGTGCTCCCCATAGGACAAGCCATTTACACGAATAAGGGTGTAAAAATTTTAAGTGTGTACGTAGGTCTTTTTTGCCAATTGTGTAAATGTTTATGTTGTCGTGAAACAGTTATTTAACACGTACTGTACTTTGTAATGTAATGGCTGTAGGTTGTAAGTTGTGCGGCACCAAGGAAGGAGCCAAGTGTCTGCACGGCGTGTGTTTATATTACTTTCATGTTTCTCAAGTTCTGAAATAAAATATACAAATATCTCTGAATGTTGGTGATAAGAACAACGGGCACAGAGTAAGCGATAATTGTATTCGCAATATAGGGGAAGTATTTGATATCTAGAAAATAATGGTTCAGTATGGTCTGTATATGAGACACCGCAATATAACGTAAAACTTTTTTTCGCATGAATAGTAGATTTCTGAAAGCTTGTTCTTAGTTGTCGTAGATCATACAGATGACAGTAATTTAAATTACTGTCATTGTGTATGGCAAGGGTCCTAAAATCTTGAAAGGGGAGAAAATGGGCTGAGAAAGAACCACTGCTAACGCATTTCCATCGAATAAATCCCAGTGATCGTGGAAGAATTTTTTTTTTTTTTTTTTTTTACAAATTAACATAAAAAAGAAAGAAGTTGTTATTACAAGGTTGCAGTTTTCTCCTCAGGAGTTGACATTTTGGTTTTCGAAACCGTACCTCATCGTCATCCCAATTGAGAAAAAACTCTTGTTTTAATGTCTGAAACGGACGTAGATGTACAATTAGAACCGGAGAATGACTTAATGATTTTATTATATATTTTTATGCACCACCTCGTCGTTCGATTCGGCGAGACTCTCGCGACCCCACGCAGCTTTTTTCTGCTTGATGATTTCTACAAATATTATTCCACACCTATGTAGAATAACTAGGGTTGTTCAACTGATAAATTATCCTTCCGAGTAATCTTATCATTTTTAAATCGTGATAAACGTTTTTTGCCGGTTAATCGGTTTGATTGGGAGTTGAAAATATTTGTGAAGAAGAAAAACTCTGCAGTCTATATTACTGCAATCTAGGTAGATAAAAAAATATGTGATTTTGTTTTATTTGTTTCTTTTTGTAGCGGTAGTGCGTCACAGGTCTTAAAATGCTGTACATTCCGTCCTTGATAACACTATAAAAATAGGCACATATTTTTTTTTTTTTTTAATGTGTACTTCTCGGCTTACAGCGCAGCTATTATTCGATGAATTATTTTATTTAAGGGTAGTGGTTAGTCGGTTTAACTTTTTATTCGACGCCCATTCCAAATTGGTAAGTGGAGTTACAAAGTGCACAGAGCGTTCCCCCTGTTTCTGAATATCTCGCAGCGCTTCCACGCGGAAGGCTCACAACGAAGAGATGTAAATTCTTTATTCAAAACGCGATAAGAAGTCTGTTTATGTGATCCAGCTCGGCTGTGTACCTTCCTAACGGAAGAGCAGGCCTCTCTGTTTGCGAATGCGCCTCTGTGTTCCTGCGTATATTCTTGGGTTTCTTTGTGTACTGATGTGCGCGTCGGCTCTTCTGCGTGAACGCACTGCGGGCTTCCACTGTTGGAGCGGGAAGTTCTGTCAATAGGCATTTCGCACTTTGGTTTCGCTACATGCAGTATTTCGAACCTTGCTGTTTATTTGTTTGTTACTTCCGCAGAACAGTGGCACATGCATTTTGCTGGTTATCTCTTTTCTTGTTGTAGTTGCTGATATCTTCGTGTCTGCCGCCTTGTTCGAAAGAGCTAACATTTGGTAATGCTGCGGGCACCGTTATAGGTATTGGTATCATACTGAAAATAGGGTCGTCGGTTCGAATGCATGCATGTTTGCATGTGTATTTTAAGGGAGGAAGAAAAGCGACAATAAAACAGTGCTGTACAATGAGTCAAATCGTATAAAAAGTAGTATCCTCATTAATAATACAGTAACAAAACTCAGTTTTCTACCGTTTAAAAACAAAGCCAATGTAAATAGAATAAAAAAAAAATGGTGAGACAAGAGATGTGTTTTCTAAATCTTACGTAAAGCTTTCTTGTCTTTGGGTGATATCTTTTTCTGTCATCAGGCACTTACAGTGTATGTGTTTCAATGAATTTGTTTAAAACGGCAATAGAGACGATTTTTACACCTTATTTGATGAACAAAATAGGCATCGGCCAAAACCCGGCCAGACAATGTTACAAAGTTTTCTGCTTCTTCTTCTTTTTTTACGAGGATTCCTATTTTTTTTTTTTTTTGGTTCGTACAAAAAGAAACAAACGAAAACAGGATAAGAAAGTGCTCTGACGGAGCCGAGTTAGTGTTTCCCAGGAACACGTTGGCTGGAAAGTAACAGCGCGAGAAACAAACCCAGAAATGCCCCAATATGAAAACTCAAAACATAAGTGCCCGACTCGCATTGTTACGCTGAGTATTTCGTTGCTCACAATATTGGGTCTCGCTTACGCCTAAGCTGACGCTTCTGTGCCACACGAATTTCTTGAAAGGGTACTCCGGTGATCTTTTGAGCTACCCCAACTAACTATATTTTGAATCTTGTTCGGAATCACCGACCTTTACCCTTTTTTATATGCTGTTTAGTATCGCAAAATTGAGAATACTTATTGTGAAATCGGCAAGTGAAAATGATAACAAAACAAACATTTAAATATACCCGCCCTTTTCAGTGCCGTGACGTCAGTGAGAGGTAGGATTGCCGGTCGAGCGGGAAGTCTAAAAATTGAATATGCCGAGCATATGTTTCGTGCTGCCGCGCGGGTGCAAACGCGAGATTCCAAAGAATTCAATTGGCACAATGAAACTGCTTGTAATCAGTTAGGATTGAAGTATACAGTTAAAGAGTGAACCACTGCCTTCTGCTGACGTCACTTTTTCATCGTTGCCAGTACAGATTTTTACTTTGAAAAACACGGTGGGGACCAAAATTGTAAAGTCAGTGACTTCGCGAAAAATACAATATTTTGGCCCAATGTTTGGGGGACTATTAAGGGATATTTGTTGATGTGCTTAGCTCATTTTCAGGCAAATCGGTGACTCTGAAGAAAATGCCGTAGACAGCCTTGGTAATAATCGTACCGTGGCCATGCGTCGAGACTGCGGAAGAGACGTATTTCGCATGACACTAGCGTGAGGTCATGAATATAACACTCAGAAGATAAACCTACTGGCTAGTTTCTGGTGCCGCCATCTCAAATATAAAACTACAAATAGGTACGACCAGTGTTTCCTTTCACACAATCGCGCTTATGCTCTGCTCCTCATCATTAGCCCAGCATTTATCGAGCCGTTAGCAGTGCTACATCTTTCACATGTGAACCGTTCTGTATGCCAACGGAATAGGCTTTCCTTCTATATCACAAAAGTGCACACACATATATTTTGAATCCAGCTACTGGGAAGCGTCCGGAAAAGTGCCGCGGACAAAGCATGGCCGACTTAAGTCGGAGTTACAAAGTTCAAAACTCCCTCGTGGACAACTACAAGCAGCGTCGCACTCTAATAGCTACCTTCAGCGCCGCACAAGACGCCGGGAACATTTGTCAGCAAGACAGGCCTGACATCTGCAGCTCGTGACTTGGAAG
This sequence comes from Ixodes persulcatus, assembly GCA_013358835.2. Classification (NCBI taxonomy): domain Eukaryota; kingdom Metazoa; phylum Arthropoda; class Arachnida; order Ixodida; family Ixodidae; genus Ixodes; species Ixodes persulcatus. The sequence continues at coordinate 101,398 of JABSTQ010007351.1, forward strand.
CATTCGTATCCCTAGAGGAAACCGCAGTTTCTTCGAGTCTAAAAGAAATGGCTCCTAGCTGGATCAGAAAAAAAAAAAAAAGGAGCCGATGGTCGGACTTTGCCATACTTCATTTCATCTTACGACGAACCTCGGTGGACGCTACAAGCCATCGTAGCCAATCAGACGCCGTGCGAGTATCACGTGACGATCAGCAACGCGCAGGACGCCTAGTCACGGGGTACGTTGAAAGCGCTGGATAGGTTGCGATGGCTCGTAGCTCCCGCTGCGGTCCATGGTAAGGTGAAGCGGAGTTCGGTTGGCGACGACCCAAAGAAGAAAAGAAGCGCAGCCGCTTCGAACGACAGCGGGGAGGGCCACAACAACGCTTCCGGCGAAGGCTCGAGATCTAAACCACAGCGGAGCGAAAAGAGCAGCCACACGAGACGAAAGCGGGAGCGGGGTATGGCGGCGAGCTTGTTTATTTTGATAGACCCTTGCCGCTGTCTGGGGCAGGGGCAGTTCAGCAAAAGACATTACGACCCCCACGGTCGTCTGGGCGCTTCCGACTGGCGTTTTAGTTTCTTCGCTGAAGTGGGTAGAAAGCGGTTTCTTTGACGTTTTGTCACCTGTCGCGTTTGTTTGCTTGCTTGGTTTTGCCTTGTTTCTTACTTTGCGGAGAGCAATTCGTGTCAATCACAGCCGACTTCAACTTGTCTACCACCAGTCCCAGCGTGAAGTGGGTGGCACTGTAGCACAAATGGAGAGCGCATCGCTGCGTGCTTCCATTCTGTTTTTGTTTCTCTCCCTTGTATTCAATCTAAACTCTCGAAAGTCAACAGCGTGAAAGCGCGTTTGCGTTTATGTACCGTTCTATACGACCCGTGCTACATTTTAGTTTTTTCGGCTTGCACTCCGCACATTCTACCATATTTCCGAAACGCAACAAATGGAAGGTTCTGTCCTTTAGACGTTGAGCTATAAAGGATAACTGTGCGTCAGCCTTCACCTAAAGCGATCGCTCGGAGACCCAGCTGCCGAAATTCGCTACGTGAGCTCGTTGAATAAAATGTTCGCAACAAAGGGCCGCTTCTGCGAAGTGACAATGACGATGCGCTCACGGGAATTTCTGTGCGTATACTGCCCTGCAAAGCAATCAAGAACAGCGATCATTGGTCTTGATTCAATTGCGTCAGCCAGATCATGAGGACGATTGCATCCCCCCCCCCCCCCCCCCCCAAATGGTAATTCAGCATCAAGATAAAAAAAAAAAAAAGCGCCCATCACTTTTCCCAACGCGACCCCATGGTACCTGGAGCCTGATAGTCCGCTTCTTTGAGGATGATCCGACTAAAATAAGATAATCATTTATGTTTCCACTGCACTGTGGCGCCGTACACGCTGAAGCCGCGGTAGCACTGCTGCCACTTCGTACAAAAGACCGTCTGAGACGTGTTTGCTTCTTGAATAACAGTCCCGTCATCTACTGGTCATATTAATATTGTACTCATACATCTTCAAAAGCATACGTATGTAAGGAGCGAACGTGCATCTAACATGTTTGAGTCGTTTTCGCAAATAATTTTGCCGCCATGTCTTCAACGACTACCGTGTCTTTTGTTCAGATGCACGAGCAGTGTGACTCGGAGTTAAGGAACCTCAGGCAGTGTGACACTTCTCACGCCCCTCATATTTGTTTCATTTTTAACCGCGATCGAAGCGACGACAACCATCAGTGATGCATCGTTTTAGCATTGCAGGCAGTGTAAAGACGCACGTGCTCGACAGGTATATACTATCAGAACACGGGACCCGCGTTTGTAGCTAAAGCTTCGTTCGCTTTTACGTAAGATGAAAGAGAGTACACCTGTCACAAGTTATAAACAAAGAACAAGTTTATGAGTGTTCAGGCTCGGTTTACATTACGGCGTACACAATCTCTCATTTAACCGGCCTTTTTTGTTTCCTGGTGAAATCACGTAAACTATAAAGTACTACATTCATTGGAACGAATAAAATAAAAAGGGATATCAAGTTCGGTAAAGCAGAATTCAACACCGGATGTCGGAGGCTCGAGGTAAGCCTCAATAGTGTTTGGAAACCTAAAAAAAAATGCGAACCCATTTTTCGAGTAGCTCGGTGCATGTTGAAGAAGCCTCCGTATCGTGGCTCAGAACTCGCGATGCGATTGTTGCAGATCCAGGGATGTACCGACGCCACCACCAGCGCGCTGCGGTAACTCGCGCAAGAACAGCTGAGTAGTTTGACACTAAAGGAGGTCCATATATACTGACTTCAGGTGTCTGATAACTCTAGGGGTCCCTCTGCTGCAACTCTGTGATCCAGTCACACCGCACGGCTAAGAGCGACCGAACCAAATCTCTTTCATCCACAAGCTTGAAGTTCTGCGGAGCGGCGGCTCCGATGACGCATTCGGCAACTGTGCTTCTCGGCTGCCACGTCGAGAGAGTGGCACTTAGTGCGACGTTGGCGGGTTCCTGTTTCATAATTCAAAGTTGGGACGCTCCACTCGCAGGCCACCCCCCCCCCCCCCCCCCCCCCCCCCCCCGCGGGAAAGCCGGGCGCATCCGGGCAGTCATGAATACTTCAGCTCTTATCCTTCAAGGGCCCGGGTTTCGGGAAGGCCGGGCATGCGCCGGTAACCGTCGAGCTCAGGGTAAAATGCCGGGTGACCCCATCGAATCTGGGATGGACAAAGAGGTTACGAATTCCGGGCGTGTGTGTTAAATTGGTAACGGAAAACTCGGAAACTCGGAGTACACTAGGAACTCGGGGAAACAGGTTTATTCGTGCATGACGTTAAGCGGTAGAGTGCAGAAATCGGGGTTGTTGATGGCCATATCGTTTAGGTTAGGTTTTGTAATACCCATTGAGAGTTTGGGACACGCAGGACGTGGTTAATTATATTCGCACTTTTTCGTCGTACTTGCATCTTCGGCTTTTTTTTAACGGCACGGTCTATAGACCAAACGATCGGTACCTCGGAACACGAGTTCTACCGACCGTTTTTTTGTGAAACGACATTTAGAGAACCGCGTCTGTAGTCGATTCAAGACAATCGGTGCAGGTCGCGCTCCCTGGCAACGGCAATACGCAATAGCTTCGTTAAGTGGGTAAAAAGAGAGCATGTTTTTTTTTTTGTTTTTTTTTGGGGGGGGGGCGGAAAGTGTTCGGTAATTTCATAGAACTGAAGGAAAAAAATCTAGAGCCCTTCCACTTCACGTGAAGATGGAGGACCAGCGAAGCTGTTACCTTTACGACGTCTAGGACGATGCCTAGAGGACGACGTCTACGACGACCTCAAGGACGACGCCTAGAGGACGACGTCTAGGACGACCTCAAGGACGACCTCAAGGACGCCGTCTAGGACTACCTCAAGGACGATTTCTAGGACGACGCCTAGGACGACCTCAGGAACGACGTGTTGGACGGCCTTATAGATGACTTCTAGGACGACTTCGAGGACAACCTCTTGGTCGACCTCAAGGGCGACCTCAAGAGCGACGTCTAGGATCACCTCGAGGACGATTTTAAGACGACGCCTAGAGAAATTCAGCCTTTCCACTCTAGGGAAAACCAGTGGAAATGTTGGAAAGGTTGCCGCCATCTATGAGCAAAGGCGAATACCAGACAACCGGCAAGCCGGTTGTCTGGTAGCCGTTGTAATTAAAAGATGGCGGTAGCTGTCTGGAGTTTTGTGTTGACATTTTTTTGTCCACGGACACGATACTGGGGAAACTAGCCCTTAACAGCTCCGCTGTAAAACGTTTACCTTTTCAGAAATAGCCTGAAACAAAATTTGTGGAACTAAGCATATTTTGTCTCGTTTTGCTAGAATGGGAGCGCTAAATGTGGCGGTGGCGTCCCCACTGTGACTTAAAACAGTTCGATTGCTTGTTGAAAATAGATCAAACTGGTGGAGTACCAGCAAAGAAGAGAGCAGCAGGATGGCAAGCATGACAACGAGATCGGGGCCTGCACACCCGGACGGCGAGCCTGGAACTCGTTCCCCCTTTTTTGACCATTTGGTTTTCTAACAATGAGAACGCACGTCGTGAATTAAAGCTCTTCAGTTTATTGTGAAGCTGCCGTTATTTCCTGGATTTCAAATCAACATTTGGTGCCGAAACCCGGGAATAAAGGACCGGGACAACCCATGAGAAGACTCGGCAGAGCAGTGGATCCCAATGGAAATAACAACCCGACGGGCACAAACACAAGATTCATCAACGAGGCGAGTGCTCTCTTGCAAAATCAAGATTCAACGATTAGCCAAATGACCACCATAGCGGAAAGATTGCGCGCCAAGAACAATGAGCTCAGGAGGTTGAACGAAGTGTTTGAGAGACACATACCGGATGGTTTGTTCGAAACCGAATTTGAGGCAGTCGTTCAGTACGAAGATGAAGCGACTCAGTGCCTTCCAATGCAGGGCAGATCTAGAGATATCGTCACGAGGGGTCCCTGGGGAACCTAGTCGTCAGCCAACCGACGCCCGAGGCATCAGACTTGAAGGAACTAGGTTACCGAAACTCACCGTTACGCCATTCAAGGGTGAACTCTCAAAGTGGTTTGCGTTTTGGGAGTAATTCGATGAAGCGATTCACAGGAACCCAACATTGTCCACCGGCGAAAAGTTCGGCTACCTTCGAATGTACTTGGGCGGAGAAGCGGAAGCAGCTGTTGCTGGATTACCAAGGAGATATACTTGCTACGTGGATACAATACAGATCCTCCATCGACGTTTTGGAGACAAGAAACAATTGAAGCAGGACTATTTCTCCAGATTGAGGCTGATTTCACCTGTTAAGTCAGCCAACAATACCTCGGGTCTACGAACGATGTTCGACTAGGTTCATATAAATATACGAGGCCTCCACACATTGGGTGTAAGTCAAGTTTTTCATCTAGGCTCTTCAATATTTTGATGCGAGCTCTTCCACGCTACATCGCTGTGAACTACATCAGAACCGCTCACTTTTCTGCGGCGACTGCCCTGCCTGGTGCCAGCAGCCGCCACCCTGACCGCTCAGAACTGTATCGACTGCATGATTTGTTTCTAACGAGGTTGAAAGATAGAAATTTTTTATCTGTCGAGGCCAAAGAAATGAAGGATTCAAAGACCACGAGATATGAGGACAACATTGCTCGACGTAGATCCTCTAGAGCAACCGCATCGGTGCTCTACAACAGACCCCACCACCTAAAACGAAATGCTGTTCTCCAACGAAACAAACCATAGTACTGCTGACTGTTCTTTCGCTCTTCCCCTAGACCAGAAGAAACAGCGTTCGGAAAAATGGATGAGGTGCTTCAGATGCACTCTCAGTGGCCATCGAGCAAGAGACTACAGACAAAAAATAAGCTGTTCCATTGCGGCAGAAGACACGCTAAGTTCATGTGTGACCCGGCATGAACAAAAGCCAAAGATCAAATATGAAACAAAAAGCAGCATGACGGTTTGTACTACACCAAACCACCGAGACATCAGAGGGCCCGGAGTAGTACTTATGCTACTTTCCGGGCATGAGCTGTCAGCGGTAGCTCCTGCAGGTTTATTAAGGTTGCGATCGACGGAGTCAGCCTGCAGACGTTTGTCACCGAGGATCTGCCAAAATACCTTCAGCTTAAGTGCGTTGGCTACACTAAGATGGCACTCAACGCATTGCGTGTGCTTCGACTCAAGAGAGAGGAAACGTCGTGTAGTGGAGCTGAACTTAAAAGCCAATTCAACATGGACGCATACAAGATTGAAGCGATCGAGTTCCCGGTGGTATGTCAAGACATACAGTGATGTGATTGCTGCGTCAATTGCACCAAACTCGCCAAGGGGTTAACCCTGCTACATCCTGGTACATTTTGCCAAAATATGGGTAATCTGCGCCAAGCCTGCGCCAAAAAAAAAAAAAAAAAAAACAATTTTGTTGCCTTTTCAAAAGCGAAACTAAACTGAGTACCATAATAATGCGTGCATGTGGAATGTGGTGCAAGCGGCCGCCCGACACAAAGTACCCTGCATCAATTGTCCATCGGTCTTGCATGGTTTCCCGCCGTCTCGCGTTTTCGCGCTCTTGTCTCTTAAGTCTCGTCTCACGTCTTTTTTTTAAATATTTCAACGATAGTCAAGGGTGTGTGCGGACGCTCCGACGCTAGCGCGCCGGGTACCAGCCATGCCGCATTGCTGTGAAAGAAACCACCTTTTTGCGCGGCATGAGTTATTTGTGAG